>JAIPRM010015372.1:0-10187 GCA_025469315.1 Stegophylla sp. TES_Ste_2020
TACGTTCGGCTTTCTTGTCTACACTTTACTCGATTATCATCGCTTTGCTTCGCTTCGCTTCTTTTGTCATTTTTCTCGAACCTGCAGGTACACAGATCCGACCTTTCCCATAATAAATTCACTCTCAACCACAAACATAATACCAATAATAATAATACGTGATAATAATATTATTACAATCGTCCACGTGACGTTATTAATAATAATAATAATAATAATAATAATAATAATGAGAGTAAGGAGCACACGACACGGTCGTAAATCACGTACATAGAGGAGGCAGACCACTGGTGGAATGAAAAAATGCACGAAAAAAAAAAAAAAAAATTACCAAGCGCGTTCAGTCGTTCGCTCTCGGCAGCCGCCCGGAAGCGACGTGTGTGCGTTGCCGGCCGTATAAATCTCGACAACGAGCCGCGACACACACACACACACACACGCGATATTATATTCACGTCGTATATATTTTGTAAAAAATATTGTTATAAAATACATCATGACGACGACGACGAAGACGACGGTGTTCCCGTCTCTACTCGGTAGATATAGGTCCCCTCCCCCTCCGATGCACAATACCCCGCGGACAATGCGTCGTATAATATACAGTAATAGTATAATACAGTGGTTCCCAAACTGTGCACCGCGGTGCCCTAAGGGCATGGCTCAAAAAAAGAAATACATTTATACGTATATATTTACAATTTAATGTGATTTTTTTCTTGCCCCTCCCCCCCAGCTCGAGGGGTGTTGTAAAATACTATGAATATGGTATCCCGTCTTGTACAGTGCAAAACCCTGAAGCTCAGCTTCAGCTGATAACAAATATTTGATTTACTTAACTTCAAACTCGATGCTAAAATTTTTCTTCAATAGCAATTCGTACGTAGAATTCTGGCTAAATTTGAAAAATAATAAGGTTTAAGCGAAATTACTGATTTCATCCTCCGTCAAAATGTGTATTTATCTGAGTCAGAATTTTTAGCTTACACTGCTACACTAGCGCTAAGTACTACAACCGTCTCAATGCTGAACCTAACCTCCGACTTTAGCCGTCCTACATTATTCACGTTTATATTTTTTTCTATTTTTTTTTTTTTTTTTTTTTTTTAATTTGAAAATGTACCTACTTAGGTCGATGACCTTCATTTTTAGCTTTGAAAATAAATTATTTTCGGAGACAAGGGGCACCGCGAATGAATTTGGTCGTCCGAAAAAGGACACCGCCGGACTAAAAGTTTGGGAACCACTGGTATAATAATATTATGTAGTAATATATTCCATCGTCGTCGGGACTAATTGATTTCAGCTCTTTACCTATAAAATATTTTATCATTCTCGACCGATTACCAGGTGTTATTATTATTATTATTATAATCAGGTTCAATACCCAATGGCGTTGTTACCCTCGTACGGGAGAGGGGGGACTGTTATAAGCCCACCCAGGAATGTAACTCGTGAGCTTTGTAAAAATATTGTGAATACAGCGGCCATTGGCCATGGATATTTTGCGCGGTTTCATATCTTAGAAATATAACATTATTACGTATATTACAGTGGTTCCCAACCATTTTGGTTATGCGGCCCACCACCAATTTTGTATACAAAATGTCAAGGCCCACTGACTTAATCAACAGGTAAAAAATTTAAACACATAAACATTAATAAACACTAAACACATAGAAACATATGACGACTATATTCTTTGGTGCATGGTATAAATGTCTTAAGTCAAAAACACCTAGTTTTCAGGAAGAGAAAACAAAACTTTGAATAATAATTCAAAATCGTTGATTATAATATCTTGGATGACAGTTAATTTAATTTAATATTCAATGTACTTACTTTTATGTTAACTATTATGTAGAAGTTTAAAATAAATTATTCATGGTTTTTAAATGACTTAAGATATTTGGATTTTTATTTTATATGACTTACGCTATATGTGTCATTAAGTTTCAACAATACATACATTTAACACTTGACTTAAGATTATAAGACCATTTTATATTATTGATTTTGTCTGATCCAAAACTCTTAACTGGACATATGTGTATTGTACCTAATATCAAGTGACTTAAAATGTTTAAACCAAAACAAAGTTCACTGATAGTGGGTTATAGTTTTGACTTACGTTAACTGTACCAACAAAATATAAAAATATAAAAATTTTTGATTCTAATAATACTATAATCCAAAAATGTCAATTTTTTACTTAAGACATTTATACCATACGCCGAAGATTATATTCTATATGAAAATAATGAAAAAATTAAACCCTAGCATCTTCACTCCACTTAGAATCTAAAATTACATTTTATTCGGAAATAAAGTTTATTGTATTTATGTTCAAAAACGAGAAGTAAAAATTGAAAAAACTCGAGGCAACTTTTGAAATTGTTTGTAAAAGATTCGATATCAGGAATTCAAGTTTACATTTCGATAGTTTTAACCTCAAATCAATCTCGATATTCAATCTGTGTCAGTGTAATAATTTAAGTTTAAAAGGCTTAATCGCATTAATAAATAATCGAAATGCATTTATTCAATGCCTTAAAATGCAATTTCTTAATTACCCGAATAATCATTCCGAACACATTTACAAAACGTTACCGAATTTGTGGTTTTAAAAACTAATTTCAATAGGTACCTGGAAACATGACAGTTTAATCGACTTCTTCAGTTGATCGAATTTTCAACTTTTATAATATAATTTAATATATTATAATGAAACAACCTCGAAGTCGATGGCAATTAGCATAAATTAAAATCTGACAACCCTTGGCTTTGAACTCCGACCTGCAGAACCCGCGGCCCAGCACCACGTCGCCCAACGCCCATTCGTGGGCCGCAGCCCATAGGTTGGGAACCACTGACGTATAATATATTATAACATATTAACCGTGTGCACTGATTGATTTATGTATATTTTACAGCAAGGCTTTTTTTTCCAACGGATTTATTCTGCATTTTACAATGTTTTTTTTTTTTTTTTAATAAATTAATTATGGTTAAATAAAGAAATCCTAAAACAAGACAGAAATACTATTTATCAAATATGGATACCCCTACGCGCGTGACATTCGATTGATTTATTTTTTAATAATTATTATTAATATTAGGACCCATTGCAATATTGTTGTCCGGGACGATTATAGTTTATTAATTTAGGACTAGGATTTATATGCATTGGTGTGCGTTTTTTTTTTTTTTTTTTACAGCTTCTGGTTATTGATTTTGTCAATAATGTTCACAAATCGGCAGGAGATGTGAATGGTAGTAGATTTTTTTTTTTTTTTTTTGAATATTTTCGGATATTTTGTAAAAAGAAGTGCATGTATTTGCATATTTCAACTAAAATGCATATTTTATAGAATATTTAACTACGTGATATTTCATAACTGTACAAAAATACACACATTTCCAATGTCTATTTTGTCAAGTGTTTTATTAGAAACTTTTTAAATCACAATAATTTATCTCTAAATGGTACTTTTGAACAGTCATGTTTCATAATTTCCAATAGTTTTCTCAAAATTTGGGAATATTTTAACAAATATAAATTATTATTATTAATAGCTACGATTTATATTTTGGTTTCCGTATGATCCTTGGCACTCGACCAACCGATTTCTATGAAGGCATCAACAAGTGACTCTCAAAATAATTTTATGCAAAGCCGATGATTGGAGAAAAAAATCGTTTCGACTTGTTCCAAAAGAACTTTGTTCGTACATAATAATAATCGATTGCCGTTAATTTGTCCCGAGAAAAACCATCAGAAAATAAATTTACGCGTAATGATAGCAATTGCAGATACGATAATAAAAATCCGGACACACTTCGCACGACGGGTGGGATTCTTTTGATGGGTGTATTTAATTTTAAAGAAACGATATATCATTTCTTCAATAAAACGATTCTGAACGAGGGAAGTTAATAATTTTCAAAATTTTCTTGCGCCAAAATGTTTCTCATATGATTTCTATTTATGTTTAAATTTCCATATAGTTCGGATCAAAAAAATGATGGTTTCCGAGTAGTTTTTGTCAAATTTTGGGTAGTTTTTTCCAAAAAAAAAAAAAATTAAAGAATTGAGAAATTCAAAAAATGACCTCTTTAAAGTACAATCTAGAAGCAAATCCGGTTTCAAAAACTTATTGATCGAAACTATAGGACAAGTATTTCTGTACGAAAAGTTGTACACAGAAAAAAAAATAATAAAAAATAAACATCATTGTAAAAACACTAGCTTCTTCACTTCGTTCAGAATCTAAAAACGAAATCATAAAACACGTTCTATACTGGCCAAAACAGATACGCCGACTGAAATTGTTTAATTAAATTTGAGTTAAATTATTATTAACCTAGCGGCTTTTATTATGCTTATACGACCCAATAAAGTATGATGTGAATATTGAAAAACCGTTCTGTTTTTTCTTTTTTTATCACAAAGACGTCAATTGCCAACGTATTTTTTTATTTTCATTTCATTTATTTTTTATGTACAACGAACGTCTCGTAAATGTTTTTCACCCATCAAATATTGATCGTTTCGCGCTAGCCGATCGCAATAAAATCTATGCGCGCGTTGTCGAAAAATTAAACTTATCGTCCATAAAATTGCTTGCACCGCGTGTAAAAAAAAAAAAAAAAAAAGAGTTTTAAAACCACATTATGCTAGAGTCGTCGTGTGTGCTTTACGAAATTTCGTTTTCCCAACTTTATAACAACACGACAACAGCGTTGTTCGATCACATTTTATGCGTTTAAAATCTCTGAAGATTTCCCTCGTGTTTACGTGCAGCACTGGGGTTATACGATCAAAAGTTGTCGCCGCAGAGCCTGATTTAGAATTTTTGGGGCTTGGAATAATATAAATAAAAAAAAAAAAAATTGCCTTATTAATCAGGGCTCGGGACTTATAGCACTTAAAATCATTAAAATAAGCGCTTTAAAAACATCATTATAAGCACTCAAATAAGCATTTAAAAAACTTAAATTTAAGGAAAAATATTTGTTAAAAGAAAAAAATAAATCTTTATATTATAAAAAAAATTAAACTTCATTTTCAAGACTAGGGATTTTATGGATTTTCTAAAAAATAAAATGTAAACGATATTTACAAATAGTTGATGAAAAAAAAAAATTCAATCTTACAGTCGTTATTGCATTGAATGATCAAATGTTAAACAACAAATGCAACACGACGAATGTTGGAATATTTTTGTAAACCTTGCAACGATACCGCAGACGGCGACAGACCACGCGACAACGTAGATAAGTTGAAAATAATTTTTAATTTTAATTCTATCAGAAATAACTTTGTAGGAGAAAATCATAAAAAAGTAGAAAAACTGGTCAAAAAAGCAATAATTATCAGGAAAACTTAAAATAAGCATTTTTTTGAAAAATCGCTGAAAAAATAAAAAAAAAAAAAGCACTTTCAAATTTCATAATTGAACATATTGTAACATGACATACACTCTGCTACATTTTAAGACAATCCATAAAAAGAAGCAAATGCTTTAAGTCCCGAGCCTTGCTTATTATTATCAATTATTGTAAACGAAATTATACTATTAATAAATATATTAACCAGATAGTAGATTAATAGTAAATCGAATAATATTTGAATATAAGTATTACAAAATCTTCACAACTTTTATATATATTTTTTTTTCTCATTGTAATAACGTTAAGTCAATAATAATTTATAAAAATAGACCGTTTAATTACGAGTATTTTAGGTTCTGAATGGAGTGAAAAAGGCAGTATTCTACACTCTGCTTAATTTTTTTCTGTAAACACTTTTTCGTATGGAAATAATTGTCCAAAAGTCTCGATTAGTAACTTTTTAAAACCGAATCTGCCTCTAGTTAGTACTTTAGAGAAGTCATTTTTAAATTTCTTAATTCTTAATTTTTTTCGAAAAAACTACTCAAAATTTTACAAAAAAGATTTAGAAATCATCATTTTTTGATCCAAACCTTATGAAAATTTAAATATAGACAAATAATAAAATGAAAATCATTTTGGCGCAAGATAATTTTGAAAATATGAAAAAAAATTTGTACATTTTTCTAATATTTTTTCCTTTCTTTATTTATTAGATAAAAAAAAAGTAAAGTAAAGTGAAGTAATATAAAGACAAGAAAGCCGGACATACTTCCCATCACGGATATTCTTCGCTCTTCGGGTCAGATACTCTTGGTGAGTGTGTTGGAAAAAATGACGACTATTATTGTTCTTTATTAATTCATTCAGAATCGTCTTATTGAAAAAATGATTTATCGTTTCTTTAAAATTCTACTAATCCACCAAGAGTATCTGACCCGAAGAGCAAAGAATATCCATGGCTCGAAATATATCCATTTTTTTAAAATCTTTTTGATTTATATTTTGTGAGACAATGAAAAATATGATTTATATTTTAATAGATATTTTTGAATTTTGTAAACATTTTTCGACGTCCTTCGTATTTAAGGATTAACACAAAATAATAATTAAATCCAATTTTCGGACTCCTGATCCGCAAATACCCATAATGTCCTCGCTATATATATAATATATATGTTACGGGCAATGTACACATTGCCCGGCCAATGTGGTTCTGCCCGGGCAATGTGAACCAAGAATATTATATTATGTAATATCATTATGTAATTTTTCTAATAAATTAAATTCAATAATGGATTTATTACATTATTATATTGATGGTATGAAAAAAAAAAATTAACTAATATCATAAACTAATTAATGATTGGTTTTTAATTAATTAAACAAAACTAACCTGTTATATTATATTATCTAATAAATTAAATTTCTAAATCTTATTATATTACAAATATTTTGATAAATAAAATAAAATAAAATTACCAGTATTATTATTTTAATTTTAGTATAAACTATAATTGTATTATTTACAAAAGATTTAGAAGCATGACATTTGGAATTGCATAGTCTATCTGATTTTCTACACTGTTTATACATATACATACATATCTACACTATATGTTTATACAGCGTGTTTCAAAAATCTCATAGTTTTCATTGATAATATTCTTGGTTCACATTGCCCGGGCAGGACCACATTGACCGGGCAATGTGTACATTGCCCGTAACATATATATTATATACATCAACGCCGCACCGGTAGTTTCGTTCCCGCCTCTCCCCCTCTCACCTCGACCGTCGACGGTTGTACACCCCGGGAACAATTTGTGGACCGCAAAATTTGAATACAACCAGTGGTTGAAGTGGATCAAAATAAGTGGGGGGGGGTGAAACTAACCCTGTCGTTCTTAAATTTTTTGATTTATATAAAAAAAAATCAAAATGAATGCTTAGAAAAACTGAATAAAACCTATTTAAAATATTCGATTTCTATATAATTCTAATATCCAATAACTACTGATCAGAAAAACCACAATGAAAAATATATAGGATAGGTACTTTTAACAGAAAGTCTCTTTTTAAATTATTGAAAAAGTTTCATGTTCAACACGAGTTACAGACTAAAAATTTGAAAATATTTCCATTTATGCTGACCTATCGAATAGAACAAAAAAGTAAACTTTCGCTGTCTTTACGACAAAAATCGATTAATTTTTCAAAATCCAATACGGATAAATAATTTCAAACAAAATAAGTGGAGGGATGAAAAATGCTGAAGAAAAGAAGCAGAGAGATGTCATCCCTCCGTATCCCATCCCACTTCGACCACTGAATACAACGTGAAAATCTATTAAACCTTTTACACCAGTAGGTATATCGATCGCGTGCGACTTCCTTTTCATCGAGTTTTGAAGAAAAAAGAACAACTGTTTTTCTCTATTTAACCTACAAATTAAATCAAAATTAATTACAATGCACGATTTGATTTCAATTGCGTATAATGCGTTACTATATTATGTTGGTCGTTAGTAATAAAATAAAATCCCTTTTGACAGATTTTTAGTACAAAACTAGCAAAGCGCAGGGATCTGCGCTGGACTCGTTCAATTCGCTTTGAGTTATCAGCAGTGTGAGGGGTCCCCAGACCATAGCTCCATATTCCGAAATAGGGCGCACAAGTGTTTTTATATAGATAATTCTAGACGTAACTCTTTTGTTAATCGCATGATAAGGCCAAGAGTTTTAAGAGCTTTGCAACATACGCGTTCAATGTGAATACTTGGGTCAAGATTGTAGCTAAACTATACATATATATATATATATATTAAAATGTTTGTTGTGTTAAATCCAAAAACGTTACCAATTTCTATAGCCGCCTACAATACAAAAGGATCCAAAAGGGGGAATTAAAGAAATGCGTATGTTATGTACATTATTATGCATAATTTTTACTAAATTATTAATAAAAGGATTATTATTATTTGATAATTGTTTAAATCGGGTTAAACAAGTCCATGAAAGTCGACCACACTTGTTATACACGAAAGAAATACAACAAATAATAAAATTATACTTTTATAAATATTCTACTCGTAACAATTATGGCGAATTAGTTATTGTTATAAATAATAATAATAATAAACTGTAAAATAGTTTCTCGTTCAAATTCGTATTAAGAATGAACGATTTAAACGTAGGCGTATGAGTTTAACCCTACACTGAATGGTTTTTTTATACAATACAAAAAAAAAAAAAAAAAAAAAAGTAATAAAAATTTTCCCTTATGGAAATTTTATTGTACGCTGATTCCAGGAAAAGTAATTAAAAAATCTATTTTGGTTTCTTTATAGTTTTTTTTTAGTTACTCAAGGGTATGTAACAAATTGTCATCATTGTGCGCCAGTGACAAGTTCTTTATTTCATACTCTATTTTTCTTTTCAAATCTAATGAACAAACATTAAAACTCATGTCAATAGATAAATCTTGTATTATATTTTAATTTCTAATGTATTTTAAACATGCATAACTTATTTATAATAAAGTATTTAGTACTTATATCATACTAAAATAATTTAACGATAGATATATCCATCACTTTTAATATTTTATAATTATTTATATCAGCTTTTAAATTTAAATAGGTACTTAGTATTTTTTAATTTAACATTCAGTTTAGAGAATATGATTTTTTTTTATCAACAGTCAAAAACTATACGTAATCCTAAAATCTAAATATGTGCATTTAATCAATTATATTACAAATATGATATTAAAATAAAAAATATATAAAAATAACCGGATTGTCCCTACATTACTAGTTATTTCTTTAAAATAAAAAAAAAAATAAAATAGGTATGATACCTAAAAAATAGGGTTAGGGGTTAAATTTAAATTAGAGCTCAATTTTATTTTTTTTTTTTAGAGGTGGCAAAATTGAGTTTTGCCTAGTGCCCGTGGGTAACGACAGCAGCAGACTCCAAATTTCGAGAATAAATATTCTATTCGTACTGAGATCGAACTCGCGCGTGCCTCACGCAAAATCGGGATATCGGATTGAACCACGTGTGAATTCGGACGGAGGAGCGGTTTCAATAAACCATGTCCGTCTATCGTCTCGTCGGTCGAATAAATAAACCGCGACCAGCCGAGGTTGTGTAAAAGTCAAAATAGCACAAATATATTATTTTATCGTAGGCAAGCGGCCGCCTCCGCCGTCGTTGCATTATTCGCGGGCGAGTCGATAAATCTTCGGATTTTTTTTTTGCTTTCATTTCTCCTGGGTACTCGCTGCGTGATGCGCGGCGTCGACACACTATTACAATATTATTATTATCATAAACACGCGAGTGGTATTATAATATTTACGATACAGCGCGTGATTTAGTATCGGGTTATTGAGAGACGGCCGGGCCGCCGAGGAAACCGAAGTCGTCTCGTCGTCGCCGTCTTTGGTCGAAAACTTTCACTCAAAATATGTGTGTGTGTGTGTGTGTGTGTGTGTGTGACGTATTTACAGGAGAGGTCCGAGGAGTCCCTCCCATTGACCTTGTGGATATCTATTGTCTAATTAAATAACATGTGTTAAATATTATTATAATAATTATGAGTTAATTTTTTTTTTAGATTCTGAACGAAGTGAAGAAACTAGTAAGTGTTTTTACAATTTTTTATTTTTTTCTTTCTGTGTACAACATTTCGTATAGAAATACTTGTCCAAAAGTATCGATCAATAACTTTTTGAAACCCGATTCGCCTCTAGATTGTACTTTAGAGAGGTCATTTTTTGAATTTC
>JAIPRM010015373.1:0-10186 GCA_025469315.1 Stegophylla sp. TES_Ste_2020
TATGATTCCGGTTCTATAGAGATATTGATCGAAACTTTTGGTCCAGTATTTCTATACGAAAAAGTGTTTACAGAAAGAGAAAAAAAAAGAAAAAAGAAAAAATAAACACATCATTGTAAAATCATAAGCTTCTTCACTTCGTTCAGAATCTAAAATTTAACTAGTTTTGGTATATATATAAAATTTTGAAAATATCTACCTACTTTTTTGTAAAATGTTTTCATAAATTTAAAAACAATCTTACTGACAAATGTCTTATATAGTTATATACCTGAAATAATTTCATAATCGTATTTACCCAAAATGTTGGTTACAATTGGAATTTGCATAAAACTGATAGTTTTCACGTAAAATATCAGTTTTTTTCATTCAAAACGTAAAAAAAAAAAAAAACATATTCTTTTGTCTGAACAGACCCTTTCTTTTTTTATAAAACGATTTTTCACATGTTTTAACTCTCGTTTTTTTAAAAGTAAAGTTTATAATTAGTTTTAATGCGTTTAAATTTATAATTACTGCTCAAATATCAATTAATACAAAAATAACAGATTTATTTTTTGTTGTTATTATTTCGTGCCATTTTCAAAATATTGTCTTATGCATTGAAAATCGTAAATAAGCATACTTATACATAGGTTTATTTGTAATTTTAAAATCAGTAGCGTAAATTTTTAATTATAAGAGCTTTAAGTTTTAAAACATGGCATAAATTATTGTTTTCACGAATAGTCAAATCACTTAAATCGACATGGGTTATCACATTTTATTAAATGTATATTATTTTGTATTTTGTTCCAACTATTCAATATAAAATTGACAATAACAGTCCTGAATAATGTATAATAATTACTCTGATGTTAATTTGATATAAGAAATGGTTAATTGTTTCTTTAAAATTCAACACATCCCCCACGTCTATCGTATTCGATGACCGAAGAATACCGATGGTGAAAAGTGTGTCTGGCAGTTTTCTCTATATGGTCATTTTGTACTGAAAAAAAAAAACATCTACCACACACAACTAATAAACACTTTTATTATTTTGTTTATAGCGTACTTAGAAAACTCTTATTTATTATTTATAATGATAGTTGGCAAAACCATAAATTACAAAACACAAGCTTAACTACTAAACTATTTTTTTTATTATTATTATTGAAGAACAGTGATAAACAATACATATACTTTTATATTAACTTATTGAGTAAAAAAACATTTTAATTTCACTCAAAATTTATGAAAATACAATCCAAATATGCTATTGAATAATAGAGTTTATACTCAAAACCGTCAATAATAAAGGCCCAATCACAAATTAAGTTTTTATTACAATTAAAGATATATATATATATATATATATAATAACTAATAATGAATCATATAAAAATCATAATTTTCGCTAACAAAATAGGTGATATAAATAATATGCAAATATTCTGCATATTATTAATTTTGAAAAAAATAATTTATCTAATATTATCCAGATGAGGAATTCATTTACCTTAGAAAATTCTTCGAGGTAAATTCGAACGGATGATTTCTGGTTGTATTTTTTGTCCAAATAATCTCAAAACTGCAGCTATATAACGTGGTGATGATATTTTCTCTTGCTTTTGGCCGCCAGGTGTACAACTTGACGTTTCACATGCACACGCACAACGACAAAAAACCGTTCACGTGTCACGTGTGCGGCAAAGGGTTTTGCCGGAACTTCGACCTGAAGAAGCACTTGCGGAAACTTCACGACACCCCTTACCCACAGCAACAATACCACCATCACCAGCAGCAGCAACAGCAACAGGCTGCCGTGGTCGTCGGGTCCGGCAGACATCAGCCCGCGCCATTGCAGACGCACGGCCACGGCCTGGTCGCGTGCGTTCCCAGCTCATTCCAGGCAGTGTCCCAGCGTAACGCCGCAGCAGTTGCCGCCGCCGCCGTTTTACTCCAGGACTCTGCCGCTCGGTACTGAGTGACTCAACGGCTTAAACAAGCCTAGTCTAGCAAACCTTTTGTTTTGTCCCCCCCTCCTCCTCGCGTATTCCTATCATTGAGTGGACGTCAAACCGTCGAATCATTCCCCCTTAACGCCACACGCCCCGGAAAAAGTTTCCAAGGAAAATCACACCCCTGTTGTAGAAATATACATATCAGGACAATCTTCTGCCGGGGGGAGTTACTATTCCCCGGTGAAATTTCCGCCTAACGCCATAAAACTAGAGTTAGATAAACGCTTTTTCGGGTACCCTAAACTCGTCCTGCAACTTAAAAGATTAGAAATTTTAGATTTCATTTAGGATTTCATTTTAGACGAGTGATGTTTCGGAAATTTTCATTATATTTTCCAAAATTCGTTGAAAAACTATCGCATAGTTCAAATTTGGAAAGTTTTCCTCGAATTTTGGAAAATGTATTAAGAATTTCAAAAAAAAAAATTATAATAATTCATAATTGCTATTATACCATATCGTATAGAAGCAAAAAAAAAAAATAAATACAATTAAAATGTAAAATTGATTATAAAATTGATTATATGTATATTTTTCAGTCAACTCGAAGTAGGTTTTTATTTCCCAAAATATTTTTAAAAAATTATTTTTATAGATAAAAAAATGTTTTGAAATAAGTCAAAATTATGAAACTAGAACTGTGGTTTCTATTTCACATAATTTTTTTCAACTTATTTCATTAAAATTTCTTTCTTTCAACGTTTGTATAATTTATGGTATCATTAATTTCAATATTTCAATTTTTTGTTATTTCATTTTTATTTTTATTTATCATTTAATTGATGTATCAACTTTATTATTATTATTATTCTTATTATTTTAAAGCTTTATTTACATATTTTGACGCCATTTTATTATTATTTTGTATCAAATAATTATTTTTTGATTTTTGACTTTTTTATTTTTTTTTTCACGTCCAAATTTCCCTATTAGTGAAAAATGACTTGTTTATACGATACATAATTTCTAATCTTTTAAGATTATATACGAAACTTTTGGAGGAGTATCCTAGGAAAATTTTACCGCCCACTGTATGATTTTCCTGAAAACATTTTGGAATTTTCGAAAAAATCTAACCCCCGGGTCAAAATATCCCGAAAAAATCGTTCTCCCCCGGGTGTGAGAAGAGGGTTTATAAATGTCTAAGGATAATCTCACGGTGAAATTGATATCATGGGATATACCTACGGGGTCGTATAAGGAAGTATGATTTCACTGAGATATCCGCACGCGTTATTTCCGTCTTTTAAGAAAATTATTCGTATGTGGATTTTTTACGAAATTTAAGTATTGAAGTGAGTTATGAGCATTTTGAAATATTGTAATATCATAAAACAAATAATGCAAACAAATTATGTTCTCGCCTTTTAGATAAATGATATTTCAATGTATGATTTGACAAATGCAACTTTTATCCAGTCAATAATTTTTAACTTTTTAATAAAAACAAATTATTACTACAGAATTACGATACAGCAATAACATAATTTTTTTTTTTTTTTTGATACCCAACATTTAAAATTTCATACTACAGTTCTAGAAATAATTAAATACAGCCATTTTCTAAAACTCAGGTTCACAAAATCGAAATTTTAAATTTTTTTCTGTAAATTGTATAGTAAAATTTGGAATTTGAAAATTTGAAAACCAAAAAAAAAAAAAAAAATGTTAACATTATTGCTGTAGTAATAATGAAAAAAAAGAAAGATAAAAAGTATTAGGTGAACAACAGTTATTAGCAGTAAATCAAAATTAATTTTACATTAATGAAAAAATTTTTTGGATTAAATCAATAATAAAACAAGACCAATACAAATACATTAATTTTTATTTAAATTATACATCTATTTTATTTTTATTGTAAGTTTTCAAAAGTTTCAATAAATATTATTTACTATTTCATAGCAGATTAAGTAAATGTTTTCGAGCATATTTTGTACATTTTTTAGGAATATAATGATGTTTTGTGCATATTTTGTACATTTTTTCAAAGCATATTTTAAAATTTTTTACAGCATGTATTTACGTTTTTTAGAGCATAAACATCCGCCCTTTAGTTATTGCATTTGTCAAATCGTACTGAAATTCGGTGTATATAATAATATAATACAGCGGTCGACGATCTTTTGGATATTAAGGGAAAGGACTGGGACCGAATCGAAACATTTGCCGAATTATGGAATGGAAACACTTTAAAATCTTTAAATCGAACTTTTAAAAAACCAGAACCACGCTAAGCTTCATCAGAATAAAGAATTTTATAGGTTTTCATGACATTTTATTACATAGATATCTTTCTGGCATGTTTTTCGAGAAAAAATTTTTAAAAAAAAACCTTTTCAACAGACTATAACGACACGGTACCAAAACTTTAATGAATTCGCATTTCGATTGTAATAAAACAATATAAAATAAATTTTTTAGTGATATTTTAGTTTTTTGATCGAAATATTAACTGAATTATTATAAATTGAATAATATTTTAATCTGTACAATGAAATTAAGATTTGTTAATAAAATAGTGTAAAATATATCAGTTTCTGAGGTCAATGAATCTTTAATCTTTACATTAAAACTAACATCAATAGCTGTTAACTGGTGATGGTTTTAATGGTTTTGAGCTTCAAGGATGGTTGTTAAAAATTTTTAATTTTGATTATTAAAACTCAAATTTTTTTAGTTTTTTCGTTGCTGTAAATAGATATTCGGACGTTTTGTTTATCATTAGTATTTATTAGTTGGAAGCAATGGTAATAAAAGAGCTTGATAAATTTAAAATACGATCGTTATACAAATTTTATAAAATCAAAAACAAAAAAAAAATCATTTCAACCGGCTTTATACGTACAAACTCGTGGTTCAAGACGTAGAAAATCAAAAACACCAAGGTTTTAACCGGTTCTTGTATGAAGCTGTATAGCGTCCTTCTAACATGTTGAAAATCCGAGTCGCTTCCCTCTCCTTTTTGAGCGGTGAACTCTGGAAATAGGTTAGTCCTTCACTATTAAATTTTTTGGATACCAGTTGTAGTTTTCAAAATTGAAACTTGAAAAGCAGCGAACGGTTCCCAATCTCATAATTTGTCAAACGTTAATCGGTTACCTGTTTCAAGCCTTGACCCGGACAATATCAGAGCGTTCAACGTCCCACCCCCTGAAATCAAAATCGGGTTTCGCCACAGACGCGGAGGTAGTTTTGACCACGATTTTGACACTGATCATATGAGTGAACCCTCGGAGGGTGGTGGAGGCGAGTTTGGAAATATGGATACAGCACGATTCCGTACGGTCCTTATCAGCATACGGAACAGTGCACAATTTGAAGTTCACGATTCCGCACGTTTTTTACCCAACATATTTTGGTGCAATGTTGCTCACAGTGGCGTAGATACGATTTTTTTCTGGGAGGTTCTATTAAAAATTCATAACCTAATGATTGTTTTCAATATTTACATTTATAAATTAAAATATTTATTATAAAACAAAATCATTCCAATATTTTTTATTTCCAACCAACATATTTAAAGATATCTATAAAATTCGGTTGAATTTTCTGAAAATTCATAAGAAAAAAAAATTACAATAAATTCGTAATTTTATTAAAAAATGAGTAAAACCAAATGTAAAACAGAAAATTAAGATACTACAGTACTGACTTATATTGTATAAAAACTTAAAAATTCTGCAGTATTCTTCGCTCTTCGGGCAGAATACTTAGTGATTATGTTGAACTTAAAAGAAACAATAAATCGTTTTTTCAATAAAGCAAATCTGAGTGGAGCTTCAGTTAATTACAGTCGAAAATAATAGTCATTTTTATATTGAGTAGGTATGTTTAAAAGTTGTAATATATTAACATTCTATTCAAAATTTGTCTATGATAAGGTATTGTCCACATTTTCAAAATTTAAACCAGAGTTTGGACTAATGGGTAGTTCTAACCAATATGGGTGGTTCAAAATTAATTTGGGCAGTTTTAAAAACCAATTTGGTCAGTAGGTACCGAAAACCGTGAATTGTCTGTTATTTTAGTAATCATATTTATTTAATTATATATTTTTCCTAGTTTTCATTCTCAGTTAATAGTGGAATCAGTAAAAAATATTTTTTTTATAAGAATAATAATAAGCTTTATAATTTTTAAATAAAGTTATCTTATATCTACTGAAGCTTCACTCAGAATCGTTTTCTTGGAGAAGTGTTTCGTCATTTCTTTAAAATATCTGTCCAAAAGTTTCTAGTAGCAACTTTTTGGTATTTTTAGATGGTGTCATTAGGAAATCATTTTTAGAAATCCACAATAGTTTTTTCAAAATTTTGAAAAAAACTACCCAAAATAAGCAAAAATGAATATGAGAAATATTTTGGTGAATGATAATTATTAATATGTAAATTGTGGTTGTTAAGTGTGCAGCTATTTTTTTTAACCTGCACGCACAAATTGGGCAGTTCTAAAAATTTCTTAGCGCAAGCTCTGATTTAAGCAGTATAACTTTTGGAATAGGTAGTAACCAAAAAAAATCTGTTTTATTGTTGTTAATAACAGATGAAAATTTCAAGTTTCTTGTCCAAATAGTTTTCGAGTTAAAGGCAATTAATTAAATCGATTTTATGAAAAATTAATTTACGGGATAATATTTTGCGTTTTACAAAATATTTCGACAGATTGTCTTCGTTTTTCAACAAAGTATTGAAAATTACGAGTAATGATTTCTTTGAAGTACCACTTGTGTGATTTATGATCTAAAAAATTACAACATGAAAATTTAGGACAAATATTTCTATGCGAAATAGTGTTTTCATAAAAATAAAAAACATGTACTTTGCCATTTATATTTTTTAATTACACATTTACTTTTAGTTCTGGGAGGGGTTTTAACCCCCTAAACCCTCCCCGTAACTACGCCACTGGTTGCACATATTTTCATGAATCGTATACGAAAATCTTTACAATCAATTTTTTCAATATACATATTTTAATACTGTAATAATATACATACTAAAAATATATAAAATACTAAAATCCTAGGCAAGCCCCTGATAATATATATATTTATTATTTATAATATTATATTTTATAAATTTAATGTATGCAATATGTCTGGTACGTCTCGTGGTCACTAGAGGTAATAGAAAATTTTGATATACGTAAGTATCTGAATGTACTTTGAAAATCTCACAAATCGATAAATAATATTAAAGTATTATGACAACATTGCACAGAAAATCGTACGGAATCGTATTGTATTTGAGGTCATTTTGACGATCTATTGTTTTTTTTTTTTTTTTAAAATCGTACGGAATCGTGTTCTCAAAAAGGTCTAACGTACGTAATCGTGCTTTACCGGGAAATGATCTCATCGAGTAGTGACGCTTTATGACATAAATCAATACGGGCATTCAACATACGATTTTTCAAGGGCATTAACGAGTAACAAAAAAAAAAAAAAAATGTTAAAATCAAGTTACTTTTAACGAATTGTTTTTCTATTAAGTAACTTCTAAAGTATGTATCTAGTTAATTTTTTTTTTCGCGTGTGATATTATATAGTTACTAACCTGTTGTTTTTATTTATAGTCACAATAAGTTGGATTTTTTTTCCTTATTCGAATTCTATAGATTTAAAACATGTTTCTTACTGTAAAAACTATTGATTATTATTATGTTTAGTAATTAATGACGTGTACCTTGCTTATTGTAATATTGAGTAGAAAAAAAAGAAAAAAAATACCAGTATTTAATTTAATGGAGTTAAATTTTTTTTTTACTTGTACCTTTTGAAAATGAAAAAGATAAATAATTTTAAACACTACTTACAATTTTACTTGTCAACTTTTCCTGACGAGTTATCGAAATTAGTCGAAACTTGTCCAGCGTTTAAATTTTTAATATTATTAAAAGAAACTCATCGATAATAACAAATTTATTCGTTTGTACAGACATTATCTGTAATATTATACGTTTTGCACAGGTCAATTAATTGTATGACTCCTTCTTCGAGATCTGTTTCCTCATTTTTACCACTCACTATAATCATCCGTTCCATCTTGCAATCACGACGTATTCTATACGATAAACTAGACTTTTTCGATTGGATTGAAATTGCATAATAGTATACTCAAATACACTTTGTCCTCGCGCGATATTACTTTCGAATATTAAGTATTAAGGATGGGTCGAACATTAATTTTTTCGAACTCGAATTACCATTTTTTCTCGAACTGTTCGAACTCGAACTTGAATCTGAATTTTATTCGAACTACTTTCGAACTTTTGAACTTTAAAAAAATTAAAATATTTGACAATCTATTTATAATTAATTTTAAAAGGAAAAATATAATAGTAGTAAAATTTTAAGTTGATGTTTAAAAGTTATATGTTTTAAATGTTTTAATACTTTTAAGTTTCAATTGTTGAACTTTTAAATTAACATTTTAAAAACAAGTAAAAGTAAAAATTTCAGAAAAAAAAATTTTTTCTATTAAACTGTTCGAAAATTCTAACATACACTTAACTAGAACTATTCGAGATGTTCGAGTTCGAATTCGAACTGACTTTTCTCTCGAACTTTGAACTGTTCGAATTTCTTAAAGTTCGAGGTGTTCGAGGATTCGAAGAGTTTGAAAACCCATTCCTATTAAGTATTTGATAACATTGTGTTTAGCATATCGTCGTGTTAGATTAGGATGGGTTATGCGGGTATCTGATATTTCGTTCATATTTTTTAAAAACGGTAAAAAAAGGTATAGGCATCCATAGGCGAAATTAAAAGAGGATTGTAGGGGGCTAAGCCTCCTCAAAATTACTCATACCCCACCCCAAAATTTTTGAGAATTGTATATTAAGGTCAATGCCTTTTGGGAGGCTAAATCAATCAAATAAAAATATTAGTCCCTCCCTAAAAAAAATGTTTATCAAGTTGCGCTACTATAGGTATCTAATTAAAAAGGCCGATAATGCTCGAAAGTCTACATTCATTCACGGGCGAGTGCCTTTTCCACCAAAATCATGACGTTTCCTTTTCTGCTCCGGAATACAATTAAAAATTCCTTAAGTCATCAGGAAAAAAAAAGATTTCTAAATATTTGACTATTTCTAATTGTTTTTTTCACGAAAAAATAGTCGTTTAAAAAATCGACCTCAATCAAAAATATGTGATTACGCGGTTAGGGGTTTAAAAAAACGATATTCGATAACTGATAACCAGGGTTGGGATTTTATAGCATTTGCATATTCCTTATGAGATGCTTAAAAAATAGCAGAGTAAGCTAAAAACGTGTTTTATGATACAGAGAGCTCAAATTAAAAATTTTATTTTGCATATTTTGCTATATTTTAGTTTTTACTGCTTTTTTGGATTTTTTTGCATTTTTACCTGTTTTTTAATCAAAATTGGTCATATTTTATGAATTTATATTTTAGTGAACGTATTTTTAGATTTTTGTCGATTGAATTATCAAGTAAATTATAAATATATTAATTGAGTAAATATACCGATTACGCTGATGGGCTGATGCAACATACCTTTAAAAAAAAAATTGTGGTTTGTCTAAATTAAAATATACTTCATATACCTTGGAGGACGAAGAAAATTGAATTACTTGGTGAACTTAAATGTAAGAATATTATATAATACAGGGGTGGCCAACATGAATATGTTCACGAGCCGCACGTATTAATAAAATTATATCAAGAGCCAAAAAAATGTCTTTTAAATTCATTTTTAGTGTATATTATTAAAAACAGATGTCCAGAATCTCATTGCAATAGTTAAGGTAACTCACGAAATAGAACTTTTAGAATTTTAGTCTAAAAAGTTTAAAAACAAACGTCATTCTGTTATGGAATTTTGTAAGAATATCTCTATTTTGAAGAACCCAAACATCAATAACTGTGCATAATTAATAATAATTGCACATAATTAAAAATCAATCTTTGGAATGCCATTTTCTTGTGAACCATTTTTATTGATGATGAAAATAACCAAATCCAAATATTTTTCATATTTAACTAAAGATCATCTTAAGGAAAAACTGAGTCGATCCAGTGGCGGTTATAAGGGGGTGGGGGCGATAGGTGGATATCAATGATTAAATTAGACTAGATTGTGCACTCTGAGAAAAAAAAATCAAAAAAAAAATTACCTTGATGGTTATTAATATTGTTAGTTACCTAATATG
>JAIPRM010015374.1:0-10186 GCA_025469315.1 Stegophylla sp. TES_Ste_2020
AATTTTACGAAAATGACGGTAACTGCAAATTTTGCCGTTTTTTGTTAATTTTTCGACATATTTTCACCGCGCTTGGAAAAAGTATTGAGAAATTGGAAAAATGACCTCTCTAAAGTACCATTTGGGTATGATTCCGGTTCTATAGAGATATTGATCGAAACTTTTGGTCCAGTATTTCTATACGAAAAAGTGTTCACAGAAAGAGAAAAAATAAAAAAAAATAAACATCATTGTAAAATCATAAGCTTCTTCACTTCGTTCAGAATCTAAAATGAATTCAACAAGTAATCGGATGGTAAATAATCGTTGTTACGTTTCCACAATATTGTATTGTGCTTTTATTTTCAATTTATACGATATTAAGCTGTTTCGTGATTCTAGTAGGTGACTCATAACGGAGTTAATTAGTTTTAATCAGTAACCGCCGCAAAATACATCAATTAACCGGGTTACGTGTAACTGAAACGATAAACTGGAAAAATATTTTGAATTTTAATAACCGGTGATGAAGTCAATCATTTTTCGGAACCCGATCCGAAAATTCCAAAAAGCACTTTGATTCCAACATTATTACTGTACCTACCTAATAGTTATATATTTGAATTCCACATGATAATAATTACTGATTTGAGTAGTACACTATAACAAATTCTTTAGTGAAAATAAAACCTACGTTTATGGTATAATTAATATTTCAAAAATGCATTTTTTCATTAATTTATCCTCCGGTCTACCCCGATTTTCATCGATCAGAGCCTACAACCGCAAATATTATTGTTCTCGCACGAACATATTATTTCAGCGGCAAGAAATAACATTTATTCGTTTGATTTTTTTTCTGTCTCGCACACAACCGTGTACACACGTGGTACCGATATTATTATTATTCACCTTTACGGATACCCGTTTTATCGATAGGTATAGGATATACTTACTTAAAAAATAACGCGATCGTGAGAACCGTTTTGGTCATTTATTTCGGTTTTTTTTTTTTTTTGTTTTGTTTTGTTTTGTTTTGTCCGACGATAGGAAAACGGAAAAACGCGACGCGCGGCGGTTAACCGCAGTACAGGACATGACCACTGTGTGTGCAGCGCTTTTGGTCTATCGGTTTTCGAGGACGCGGTTATACGCAAAATAATGTTTAGTATTTTTTATAATATCGACCGAATAATTGATTTTTCAGTAGTCCGCTCGTCCGTCCACTTGGTACACATACCTAACGGACACGTATAATGTACAAAATATTATGTTGTCGTCGTGACGCGTGGAATATCGTTGTTGGTAGGGCCAGGATTCAAAATGTGCGAAAAAAATCTTCGAAAAATGCTCTAAAAAAACAATTTAAAAAATACACTTTACACATTATGTATATTCACTCTCGGAAATGCCCTTAAAAAAATGCATTTTATTGCGAAAACACACTGAAAAAGAAGGTCCTATACATTTTAATTTATTTCACTATTATTTGCCCCATCTGTTCATCCGTCCAAGTGACCATAAGTAAAAATAAAAAATTCAAACTTTATAGCAATATTACAGAGAGATTTATTAGATATTATTAAGGAAAAAAACCAAAAAACCTGAATAGTAATATTTGCAATTATGAGCTAAATTTAAATTATTATTGACCTGTTTAATGCACACAGATAGTATAAATCAAAAAATTGTAGGTTTATTGTTCAAATATGCTCTAAAAATGAAAAAAAAAAACATCGAAATATGTAAAATAATGCAAAATAAAGTTTTGATTTTGAGGTCTCTGTCATATGAAACAAATTTTATAATAATTGGAAAGCGTTTCCTAAGATCCCCCCAAAAAAAATATGCATTTTGCATTGAAATCCGGACCCTAGTTATTGGTATTTTTTTTTTTTTTTTACGTCTATGACGGCAAATTTCTAGCTCAAAGTGTTATCATTAATTAAAAAAATAAATATTATTATATATTTTAACATTTTGAGGACTATATATTTTTTTTTTATTATTACTATCAACTATCTAACGGAGAAAGATTATTTCTTTTTTTCCCATTAAAAAATATTTATGTCTCGACTACAAAAGTAAAGACTACACTAGCACGATTAATATACGACTGAAATAAAAAAAATTATTATAATGAAGTTTTGTCAACGTTGCTTTTAAGTAATTAAATAATTTCTACCGGATTAAAAGGATTAAACATGTTTGATTAGAAAAAAAATTTACGAAAAAAAACAATTTCAAGTTTTTAGTAGTACTATTAGTTATTTTGAGTTACGAAAATCTATTTCATGAAAATCTTAAATATATAAATAATTCGAGGTAAATTTCAACAGAGGTAACACAATACTTTTATTCTATTTATAGTTTCAAGGGTATTTTTTTTTTTTTTTTGATTTATGTTTCTCGGTTAATTAATTCTGACCTTTTAACGGGGGAGCCTTTTTTTTTCTGCGGTCCTTTGAACATAAAATCGTTTTTATATCCTGGTCTAAACTAATTATGATATTATTTTTATAAAACGTGCGATTAAAAATACCTCAAAATACAAAATAAACGTGATCGAATTCTATCATTATAATTATAATATTACAATCTCGTCTGCTGGAAAGAGTTTAAAGAAAACTCCTGAGGTTTGTCACAGTTACTTACATAACTTTGATTGCCCTCCCCAGAATTACGCTCCTGTTCTATCACACCTTTTAAACCTTAGTTCTTTAGCCGACCAATAAGGATGCAGCCAATTTATCATTCCAACAAAATTTACTCAATGGGAAAATGGACTCTCCGTCTTTGGTATCTCAATTTTCAAGTCCCTTCTCCCATTTCTTTCCATACCACAACGTCTCGTACAAATTATTCAGTTAACCAACCACTATTATTCTTCGTCGCGCGCGAACAGCAAACTCGGACCCGTCCCCTTCTCTTTTTTATAAATAATTGTTGTTTTCTTCTTCGTTTTTGTCCAATCATTCAAATTCACGTTAATCGTACTTTGTTCTTTTTAAAATCGTAAACACTACTCGAAATTCTACCATCATTCAAAAACCTGCATGGCGTATATAATATCATTAAACAAATAAATAAAATAAATATATTATAATAATTACGTGTATTATTCCGAGTGTGACACTGTGTACGCGTCGTCGTGTAATCGTTTTTATGTGCAACGATGTTAAACGAGTCGAACAAAGATTCGACGGGCACATTTGGATATTCTCTCCCTCTGCTACTAGTCCACTGACTCGAATAAAACAACACGACCATAAATTATATTATAATTCAAGTGTGTAGTATTTGTAGAAGTTTTCTCGTTTCGATGGATTTACACGTTAAAAAAAATTAATTCCTATTATATAACACTTTGCGTACGAGAGATATTATTAAAATGTTTACTGACTGGTGTACGTAACGTCCAAAAATCAACAACATTTATTTAGATTTTTATACGTGTAGTCAGTGGCGTCGTATTCCGACAACAACGCTGTACAAAAACATCATTATTGTAATAATAACATTATTATTTACGCGTTGTCCACTTCACGACTATATTAGATACAATATTATGTAGTGCGTTTTACCACAAACAGGCGCACACAAACATATTATTCGACTTCGAGTGTTTATTTTTATCCTTTAATTATTCGTGTGGAAAAAATAATGTGTACGGTAAGGACTGTAATAAAATGCATTTCAATGGGCGACCGAGTCGATAATAACAATAATAATTATTGTATTATTATTTTTTGTTTTAAATCGCATTAATTTTTGTAATCAAAGCAATAATTATTGTCAATATCTATATAGAATAAACGCTGTTTGCTCTAATCAGTGATCAATCGTTTTCTATGCATTCATTAACGAACAACCTCTTAACGGTGGATAAACTTTGTGGTTCATAAAACATTAAATCTTATAGAGGATTTACGTGCTTAAAACCGAAATTAAATCAAAACTCGAATATTTAATTTCGGTATTAAAATGATTCCATAGCACCGTGCGTTGTGATTTAATTAAAAACAGTAATATAATATCCGATTCATCAATAATTAATAAGGTTACCAACAGATTAATTAATTCTAATTAAAAATATTCGGACGCGCGTGAGTTGATGGAAGACATTGGAACCGTATTAACGAAGCAAATATTTAAATGATTACAATTATGAATAAAAAAAAAAAAAAAGTGATAGAATATTATAGTAGATTTTTTTTATTTATATAAATAGCTGTTATATTTGGCCAAACGAATATTTTTATTTATTGGCATACTTAATATAATATAGGTACTAATTGATTTTAATATACACTCTTTTTAAAAATACTGGGGTTACTACTAATTAAACACACCACCTGGAATCTTAAGTACAGAAACATGTGTGAGAATATTCCGTTATAGCGTTCCACAAAATCACACAAATTGTGTAGAAAAAGGACGTTTGAATAAATACAATAAGTATCACTTTGCTTTTTTAAACAGATGACAACAATGAAAACCACCGAATATCGGACAGAATGATTTTTCAAGCGCATTAAATAGCTATAACCCGGAGTCATCACAATTTACACGGGTAAATCGCCCTCACCCTCTAAGAAAAATTGCATTTGGTGAAGCTATCTTTTCACTCATCAGATCAACCGAGTAAACCAATCACTGCTAAACCCGTGCAAAATATTTGCGATTGGTTGATCCGATGAGGCTATGTGTATTGAAACCCGACAAAAGAATTTTTTTTTTTTTTTTCTAACAAGTGAGAGGTGATTTGCAAATCGTGAAAACTAATTTGTCGTTATTTGAAATATATTTTCAAAATATTGACAATGGTTTTGGATTTGGTTGCCTTAGTGAAGCCGACCGAGTACCACGAAATAAAAAAAATAAATAAAAAAATGTTTTTTTCCTAGTCGGGAATTGATTTGCAAAATATCGGACACTAGCTTTTTGAGTAAATCGGATGAAAATTGGGAGTGCTGAGTGAATTTAGCCCCTTATCAAACGAACACATTTTTTTCACCAATTGAGAGAGAGAGAGAGAGAGAGAGAGAGAGAGAGGTGATTTGCAAAATTATGTAAGCCGATTTCTCAAAAAAAATCGGCACCGATTGTGGATTGGCAAACTTCACGAACGTCAATTGACGGACGACAGTCGTGTACCATTGTACTTTTACGGGTCGAAATATTATATTTACACGAATCTGTTTGTTTCTTTTAATCCAATCTAAACTGCATTTGACAAATCGTCCGTTGTCGGTCCACTCCTTTGACAACGTGTCTTTAATATGTATCTGTCACCGCAGCTTTACATTTAATATCATTAGAAGTACTACACGGAGTACACGAGTGAAAATAAAAATAGGCACCTAAGCGGTATAAAATGAATACGAAATATCAGACCAGTTTTACAGTTATAATATACAAAAAATATGCATATACACGACGATAATCACAGTTATGACCGTGACGCCGTGCGATGAGTACAACGTTTTAATTAGTCGTCGTATTAATATGCACATTCTTCGCTTCAATGACGTATAATGAGAACTTCCAAGTGATCAGTGCGATTTTCCTCTTTTGCACTACATTCGGGCGTCGGTGGACACGAGACGTGAGCAAAAAATTTTCGACTCGCACACGCTGATACGGACGAAATCAGATCTCGATGATTAACAGGTGATAATAATTGACTCTGAGATTAAACGAAAAAAGAAATCGAGCCTGTTGTAGTGTAGACGAATATTTATTGAAATATAATACTAAGTACTTCCACACCACTTGTGTACACCCTTTAAAGCAGGCCACGGATAAAAATGTCAAATTAGGAAGTGTAATTATTATATTTTATTCGAGTAACAAACAATAAAAACATTATAATCGAAATTAAATAATTTAACTAAACAATATTAAAAACAAAAACATAAGTATAAAGTAAAAATTTAAGTGAAAAAAAAATGTAGACCAAAAAGCCGGACATATTTCGCGCCATGCGTATTCCTCGCTCCTCGGGTCGAACACTATTAGGTGTGTTGAATTTTTTAAGCAAACAATAAATATCATTTTTTGAATAATACTATTCTGAGCGATGAATAATGAATAAATAATATGAAAAAGCAAATTATAGTCGTAATTTTCAATATTATCTTTCATATCTTTGTTTTACTTTACTTTACTATAGCTTTTTTTTTTTTTTTTTTAATCCAATAAATAGAGAAAAGGAAAAAAACAATTTTACAATAAATAAAAAATAATTTGACGAGAAAAAGTTTTAGAAAAGAATTCCAAATTTTTTTTCACGTTTTAAAAATTTTCTAAAGCCAATATATTTCTCATATAACTGTTTATCTGTTTTTAAATTTTTAAATAAAGTTTTGATTGAAAAAATACAGTTTCCTAGTCTTTTTTTGTCAAATTTTGGGTAGTTTTTCCCAAATTTTGAGAAAACAATGGAGAATTTTGAATAATTACCTCTCTAAAGTACCATATTGCACACAAATCCGGTTTCATAAAGTCGCTGGTCGAATCTTTTGGACAAGTATTTCAATAAGAAAAAGTGTAAAGATGAATAAAAAACAAACATCAATGTAAAAGTTTCGCTTAAAATCAAAAAAAAAAATTTTTTCTAAAACTTCGTTGATGTCAGTTCATTAAAGTCAACTCTTAGCAGTACGCGGAGTAAACAAAATTCTAAAAATATAAACTGTTGAATTCGGTAGGTGTTGTAGGACAAATCTTTATGTAGTAAACAAGACACTATGTACTATGTATACTTTTGGGAATTTTTTTAAAAAACCTGAAGTCGTATAACGCTATTGAAAAGAATCATATCACCGTATCGAAATATTGTATCCCTTGCTCAATCGGATCACTGATAAGAAACTGTTATCATCGATAGGGAACTGTTATCATACTTTAAAATTAACGTTATTGTTCTTGTATGTCTTATCTAATATGATAATATGAAAATTTAAAATGGTACCAACCAAATAAGAAAAATAATTTTATTTTTCTCAAAATTGTCACTCATAGCGTATTCCATTTGATTGCTTCAATTCACTACCTACACATAACAGTATACGGTATGGCCTTTCTATTATGTATTCTTTACTCTATGGTCTACACACACAAACATATATGAATATTTATTATGTATTATTTATATGTATACACAAAATAACCCTTTGTCGTCTTTCAAAACGTTTAAAACGTTTATAATAATATTGATGAACGCTTTGATATCCATTTAACCGCATAATATAATAATATTACGTCAATGGACGGATTAATGCGAACAGAGTCGAAAGAGAAAAGTCGGAAAGAGTTGTATAGTAAGCGTAGGTACCAGAAAAGTTAATAATACCTATACGGTCGGTGAGATTTGATGGAATTTATTCGTGTAGAGATGAGATGAATTATTCGTTTCATCGTTGTTATTTATATTTTAATTAAAACGACAGAAACGTCGATGATTCAATGTTATATTTTGTCACAAAGCACACGAATATATGCAAATAAAAAAAAAAATTAAATTTGTATGTCGCCCGATATGTTACGTCATATTTTAGTATACTTAATTTTTTATTATTTCTTGAAAAACGCTAAAATTTAAACACAATTTTCCGGCATAAATAATAATAATTAAGTACAATATTTTTATTTATTTATTTTTTTCTGTAAAAACACAAATGACAACTTACTGTTATCGATTACAATAGTTTCTACGTTAAAACCACTAATGACTATAATTATTAAGAAAAGTAAAAGTTACAAAATGCGCGTAGAAGTCATTCCGTGTAGATACATAATATATAGTTATAATTTTTTAATGACAAATACAGTTTAGATTTCAAAAACCTGAGCGAACTGATATGCAAGGCTTTCGCTCGTCGTTACGGAAAACATCTCAAATATTTTAAATATTTAATAAAAATATATAATATACCTGCTCGTTTTTATTTCTAAGGAATTCTTTTAAAATATTTTCACGCCATTTATAAGCATGTAGAGCATAACTGATTTCTACGATTAACAACATAATATTATTATTGTCCTTTCTCTCTTCTCTACGTAGCGCTTAAGACATACGTGTATCTAGTGAAGGTGCTCGAATAAAAGAAAAAAAAATTCGCGGAGATCATTCGACCAAACGAATTAACTCGAAAACAAATAAAGAGTTTTTATCAAACACTATTCTTTAGTTGCATCACAAATTCAATGTAATATGTATGCATTTAAATTGCATACATTAAAACATGCAAAAAAAAAATAATATATTTTTAAAATAAATCAGAGAAAGCGACAACAATGAAAATTAATAATTAATAAAAAATTAATTGATCGATACTTTACATTACGCATTAGCGCAGTATTTATGCCGATATATCATGTTAAAAATTATTCAATTCAATTTGATGAATTAATTTTCTCTCAAACGGGTTCTTTTTAAAACTTTCAACAATATATTCAGATGTACTATACAAAAATGGTAATGTCCGTATTATTTTTTATTGTGCAGAAAATTATTAAAAGGCGATTCATAAAATAATTGTGCTATTAGAAATATAATCATATCTCATTACATCGTTAACCAAAGTGTAATTATTATAGTGTGTTATTATAACGTGATATATTATTATTATCGTGCGTTAATAATGAAAACTGAAAACGGTTTAATTAGATTAACATCTGCGGATCGCGAGTCCGTTAAACATTCATAATATTAATAATAGTCATCAAAATTATATAGGCGAGCGGGTGGTAGGACACACGGAATTTACGGCTTATTCTCGAGAGACGGATGTACGGAGGAAAAAAGAAAAGGTCGAAACGCGTCGAACAATGAAACTACTATCGTTCATCGAAATACAATACAAATAATAATGAGCGGAGCGATTTTGAAAAATCCGAAAATTTCGTAAGCCGGCGGTGGGGGTTACCGGTCGAGACAGAAGAAGCGGAGAGTTCATTTGTCACGGAAGTGGCAACACGCGGCAGCGGCAGCTACGTATACTCACCCCCCCCCTCCCCCGTCGCATTATTTTACGATATAAAATACAGGGGTGGCCAACATGAATATAATATGT
This sequence comes from Stegophylla sp. TES_Ste_2020, assembly GCA_025469315.1. NCBI lineage: Eukaryota > Metazoa > Arthropoda > Insecta > Hemiptera > Aphididae > Stegophylla > Stegophylla sp. TES_Ste_2020. The sequence continues at coordinate 9,060 of JAIPRM010015374.1, forward strand.
TCACGAGCCGCACAGATAAATACAATTATGTATATCGAAAAGTCTTTTAAATTAATTTTTAGAGTAAGTTGTCGAATAATGGACGTCCAGAACAATCGAATCTCACTGTAACGGGTTAAGGCGATTCGCGGAATGGAATTATATCAGAATAATTCTAAATTTTAGTCTGAAAAGTATTGAAAATAATCACGGACATCGATAACCGTGTCTGTGGTGTACATACTCGTATTGCGCATAATTTAAATGACAATATTTTCGGAATGACACTTTCTCACGAATCATTTTTTATTCGTCGATAAAAAATAACTAAATCCAAGTATCGGTCGAATTTAACTAAAGTTCATCGTAAAGAATAATGTTCTGAGTCGCTCACGCTTTCGATGTATAGCCGGACCATAGAAATAAAATATACAAAAAATATATATCAACTCAAAAATAATACATAATACGTTTGATTTTATTCTAAAACAGTTGTTCGTACAACGTCAATGTACAAAATTAAAACTTTCTACACTCACGGCCAATATTGGCTATTGGCCATAGTCAGAAATTTAAAATTGCGATGAATAAAAAAATTGTCCCGGGCGATTCATCATCGCCTATAGCCGGAACCGCCGAAGCTACGAGTATATGAAATTTGAACAGTAGTTTCGTTTCGTGATGTGGACACCCGCGAAAAAAGGATTTTTCAAAATTCAACCCCTACAGGGATTAAAAGATGGGGCAAATATGAAAAAAAAATCGCCTAGCCGGAACCGCTGAAGCTATGCCGCATGATATTATTATCTAGACAGTAGTTTTGTTTTGTGATGTAGACGCCCGCTATAAGAAATGATTTTTCAACATTTATTCACGATTCGTCTTGGAAATATTGTGAAACAAAGTAATTTTTTCCGACTTCTGGTTGTCACAATACGTACACGGGGGCAACCACCTAGGGTCAGTGGCGTATTTAAGGTTTTTCCGCCTACAGGCACTTTCAAATTCACCGCCTCCCCCTCCCCATCCTTTTTAAAAATTATTTATAAAACATACTTGAATATACAATTTGTTATATAATAATATTAGGTATATAAAAAAGATACATTATTAATAAAAATTAAATTGCACGTAAATTTTTTCTTTGC
>JAIPRM010015375.1:0-10185 GCA_025469315.1 Stegophylla sp. TES_Ste_2020
TTCCGAGTCGTTTTTGTCAAATTTTGGGTAGTTTTTTCCAAAAAAAACATTGAAGAATTGAGAAATTCAAAAAATGACCTCTCGAAAGTACCATCTAGAGGCAAATCCGGCTTCAAACAGTTGCTGATCGAAATTTTTGGACAAGTATTTCCATACGAAAAGTTTTACACAGAAAAAAAAAAAATAAAAAATAAACACTTTCGATCAGAATCTAAAATGTTCTTATTTCCGGTTATGAACTTAACGAGGTTCGGTTAATCTACAAAATACGTTTGAACGCGATGATAGTTCATCGAGAAAAATAAACGAAACAAAAAATTATAGTACAGAAAATTATGAGAAAGATCTAATATTATGAGTCTGAGTATATTTAAATACGTTTCATCGAAGTCGCGATTGAATGTAAACGATAGCATGTTATTAATATAAGTTGAAAATAGTTTTAACTGAAATTGAAAAGACGAGTTAAAATATAAAAATTGAAAAACAATTTCTGAAAGACTTTTTTTTTTTTCATCCGAAAATATATGTCCGATTTTTCTTTTTTGCTTTTTTTGCGGTAACTTATTGACTTTTTTGCTTTTGAAATTTTCAAAAACCTAAATAATTTTTTTTTTTTTTTTTTTTGAAATACGATGGTTCGTGGTAGATTTTCAATTTATCCAAATACAGGAGGGATGTCAACGTAGGGGCAAGTAATACAGGGCTGAAAGCACTTGATTTTCTCAAAAAAAAAAAAAAAAAAAAAAATGACTAAGTGACTGAATGTAGTAACAAAAAGTGACTTTTAAAATTTATTTTACAAAATAAAAAGAAGTTTTTAACTACTAAAATTCATCATTCAATAACTTTTCCATTTATTGAACATAAATTAGTTAGTTCATAAATCATATTTATTGCACATTACATTTTACTCAGAGTTAAATCTAAATTTATATATTTTTAAGTAGAGCGAATTCCAGTCTCTAAAATTTCCATGATATATTTCATTATTTTTTTAAATAACTTTCAATCTTATAAATTACTTTATAAAAGGACATTTTATTGTATTTGATAAGTCTGTGATAAATTTCTAATAAAAACTGTATACTTGGCTACCTATAGCAGTGGTGATATTAATAGATCTATTGTAAAATTATAATGGGTACATTGATAACTGTAGTGCTTGCTCATAACATTATACTTATCTTAAAGCATAATATTATAATATTAATAAACATAATAATTAAACAACATTAAAACCAAACAAAAAATCAAGTGAAGAAAAGCAAAAAAATATGACTATGTATTAAAACTCCAAAAACCATTTAGCATATAAATATATATTATTTTAAAAACGGCCAAATTCTAAGAGAATTTTTTTTTTAAATATTTTTAACAATTGATTATCAAATTAGTGAGTTGAAGTGACAAAATTTACTAGTTTCCACCCCCACAATATTTACTTGGCTCAAGTGGATATCGTCCAACTCGTATATTTATTATAAAAAAAAACATAACTTTATAGTTAGAAACGTGACTTATGATATTTGTTTGAAACACGGTAAAGAGTGAGTGGAAAATCTTCGCTATGGTCTGTACGTAATTTGTAAACACTTCGCGAATTTTCCATACGTTCAGTCGGTGTATAATAAATACAATGAATTAGTAAAATTGAATCTCAGTGGTGTTCCCTAGTACGCGTTTTTCTTCGGTGATTGTAATACGATTATTTATACAGGTAAATAAAAGAGACAATTCTGCGTTAGACCCTTAATTAGTGGGCCTCATATTCTTTCAAAGGATTAATATTTACGAGGTGCTGTGGCTTTATCCTTTGGGGCTCGTTTTTCCTCACTTTCCACGACCCTTTTGTTTTCATTGTTATTGTGTGGTAGGAGACCAGCGTGTAGTGTGAATACGATAATTTATCGAGTTACAGTACTGTGGAAATAAACGTATAATCGAGTACGCAAGGAGATTATGAATACTTTTTCTTTTTTTTTCTTTAGGTCTAGACGTCATAGGTCTCAAGATTCTTATTTATTTTCCTGTGATAACGATGATGGTCGGCGCACACTAATCCTGGTTTAACCCTTCGTTGGTCACCTTAACGATTAGAACAATCTTGGTCACCCGGGTACCATAATACCTCATACGTTAAATAAAATTTTTTTAAATGAATGATTTCGTAGAATTTATTTTCATTTTTTACTAATATGTTTCGAATATATGTATAATTGAAACTTTAACAATTGAATGCTATTTTTTTTTTTTTTAAATACTTCACTGTCAATATACATTTTATTGCATATTACTTAAAATATTAACTATTGTTAATCATTTTTTTTTTTTAGTTAATTATTTTATTTGTAAAGTTATATTAATAAAGTGATCTGGTCTTTAAATTTTTATTTTGGGTAACTCGTTCAACATATTTTGATTATTATTTATGAATTTATGTTGAATAGGAACCCTAATAGCATAACTGAAAAAGGATGAAAAAATAACAACATTATTCAATTTTCAGCATATTATAATAAGATTTAAAGAAATATTTTTATTCTCAATAAGCAGTGGCGTCGTTTGGAAAAAAGTACTGGGGTAGCAAATTGTTCAAAAAAAAAAAAAAAAAAAAATTCAAGAAACAAATGTATCGTTATCATATTTTTAATAGGGTAGAGATTTTAGAGATTAAAAATATATTTTAATTTTAGTAATATATAAATAATTTTAAATGTAGCCTTCTTTTAATCGTTGGCGACACGTAAAATTAATTAATTACTTAAAGTTTGTCTATTCCTACATTTATTATATATAAATCACAATAATTTTTAGGGTTGCAAAATCATACTTTTGCTACCTCAGCAATAAACTTAGGGTAGCAGTCGCTATAATATAATAAGTATCATTTTTTTTAAAAGTATAACAAGATTTAAAAATATACAATATGTAATTATAAGTCTTTCTTCAAATATAGTTAAAATAATAATTAATAACAAACAAATAAACCATAAAAACCTCTTTTACTCAAATTAGGTAAGAAATAAAATACAAATTGCAACTTGAACAACTTAATTCAGTCTTGAATTACTAAAAATTAACATATATATATATATATATATATATATTAAACAAAATACTCGTATAAATCAAAAACCTCTTTTACTCAATTATTCTGTATAAATAGCATTTTTTTTAATAAATTATCTTTTATAAGATCTACAACAAAAATAGTCACCTGGGGTAAAATATTTCCAGATTCCACTATTTGAACGACTGTTTATTATTTAACACTGCACTGATAATGATAAAAATCACACTATCATAATTATACACTTATAATTAGTGATATCACGACCGTGGAGGTGAACATGGTTTTACCTCCAAACAAATAAAAAAAAAAAAAAAACGTTTTTAATATATCTGGGGTATTAAAATACCCCGTGGTGGTGACTAACGAAGGGTTAATCTGGACGAGAAATCGTAATAGTATTATTTTAAAACTACTTTGAACTATTTGAAGGGAACAATTCAAGTATAATTATTTAAAATATCCGTATGACGCCGAAGGATGATGAATTTTTTTCCGTACAAATAAAAGAAAAATTGTACATAGCAGGGATGGCCAAATTATAGTTCGCGAGCAGCATTCGGCTCTTGTCGCGATTGTATGTGGCTCTCATTCTGTTTTCGAAAACAATAATAAATCTTATTTAATAACGTCAAAGTTTTTTTATTCATCACAATTTTAAATTTTGAATTATGGCTTTGAGTGTATAAAGTTTGAATTTGTATTGACATTGTACAAACAACTGCTTAAGCATAAAATTTAAATATGTTATTATTATTGATATAATATAATATATATTTTTTATATCTTTTATTTCCATTAAAGTATGGTAGACTCATTGTTATTATCCTTAAGATGATCTTTAGTCAAATATAAAAAAAATATTTGGATTTGGTTATTTTCATCGTCAATTAAAGTGATTCACAAGAAAACGTCGTTCCAATGATTGATTTTAAATTATGTCCAATATGCGAACAGTAAAGTTATCGATGTTTGGGTTTTTTTAAATAAAGATATATTCTTACGAAATTCCGCAACAGAGTGACGATTATTTTTAAATTTTCAGACTGAAATTCTAAAAGTTCTGTTCCGCGAGTTGCCTTAACCATTATATAACAGTAAGATCCGATACTGGACATCTTTTTTTTTTTCTCAATAACATATACACTAAAAATGAATTTAAAAGACCCGTTTGACGTAATATTATTTACCCGTGAACGTAATCGTGTTGGCCACGCCCGGTGTATAGATATTCGTACTTGGAAGATTTCCACGACGCTATATAATTTAATTTAAACTATAATAATTGTATCGATACAGCCGATGTTCCGGCTGCGAACATATCGTTTGTCGACAGCGTTTATATTGGATGCCGTGCGTCTAGAGTGACGCAAATAATAATAATAATAAAAAAAAAAAAGACAATCAATTTTAAATTGCATTTTCCGCGACTTCCCACGGACCGAACGAAAATCCAACAACAATATTGCGCGAATCGCAGCGGTATAACGACGATCGATGAATTTATTTTCACCGTACAATAGTAGTCATACAACGCGTCGATTTCCCGGAAAAATAATTAAATATAAAATAGACAAATTGCACGTGTTATACGGATACCATAATATTATGATCAAAAACAGATTCCCGAAAGAAGAATTCTCCGAAAGATATTTGTCATTTATCGTTTCGTCGGCGAACTTCCATTTCGAACAACAAATCGTATCAGCAAATGAATAAATCAATTTTCGTATTACGAACACGTCAGTTAAAGACTTGCGAGTAAAACGGACTTTTTGAATTCGAATGTCTATAGTGAGTAAAAAAAGTTCAATAGTCAATATTGGTAAAAACAGAAAAACGTAGTATTTTCTGAATTCCGTAACGAACAAAATACTTTTCGAATATAATTTCAATTACCTATCAACATTCTCGTTGGTTATCTCATTAACAAAAACAAAAACGTTACTAGAGTTATAAATATTATTTTAACGTTACTGAAAATAACATTTATTTCTATTAGTGTTAATGGTAATATTTATTTTCATACGCCAGTGATCACACAAGTAATTAGCTACATTATACGTGTGTACATTGTACAGTCAATTTCCGGCAATCACTGCAAAAGCAAATAATGCGAAATATTAAATAATTTTGATCTCCCGGATTGGGGGTTCAGACTTTTTGAGATCGATACATCACAAAATATAAAATAAATATAAGATAGCTGTATATAATAATAATAGTTAGTTCTACTTGCGGCTCAAGTCAATGCCATAGAAAAGAACTGTCGTGACGTACTCTCCCTTCAAGGAATTACTGTACACCTGAACCTGAAGTGCTTTAAACGTATTTCTAAATAACATTAATCCTCTGTTGCCCCTCGGGCCAATGGACTGTAATTTATTTGATCGAAATTCGTCGCGTAAAACAATTTTGGAACGTACCTCTCAAGTCATATTTTACACTATTCAGGTGTATTTTAAACATAAATAATTATAAATTACGAATTAATTAATTTTCGAGTACACGTTTTATTTATTATTACACTATTAGTAGGGCTAGGGACTTATAGAGGAGTTAGCATGTTTTTCAAAAAATTATTCAAAACATAGCTAAGTAATATAGAAATGCGTTTCATAACACCAGGAGTTGTATACAGTTCTCTTTAATTTGCATATTTAACTCTTTTTTCGATATAAGTGCATATTTCGGTTATATTTGAATTTTAAGTGAATATTTCACCTATTTTTCAATATTTAATTTGAGTTTTCTTGGTATTGGAAATTTTTTCCCTGAAAAACTGAAGAGATCGAATATCATATTTTGATATTTTTAATTGTTTAAATGTAAGCTTAAAAAGAATAAAGATAAAAAAAAAAAAAAAATGCATAAATAATAGAAGAAGAATTAATAAGACATATTAAAATATATTATACAATAAAATTATTAAATATTTTGAGTTTTTACAGTAAAATTAATGTTGTATAAGAGATTATTTTAGCATTTTTGCATATTTTTAGAGCATAATTGCATGCATATTTTAAGTTTTTTTAGAGCTACAAGTCTCTAGCCTTAATTATTAGTTATTAGTTATACATTATTTTAAATCACATGTTGAATTCAGGTTTATATGAAATTCGGACATTGCAATATTATAGTACTTAAAAATTTCATCTGCACAAATAAATACGATATACGCTATTGTTACCAACGCGTATATGTGTTCTAAAACTAAATTGAAGGGGTTGATGCGACAATTGTACATCTCCATTTTTCGACAAAATCAGTTTTCATATTCAATAAATAAACAAACAAAAAAAAAAAATCTGAATAACAGGATGCAAAAACGACGACAATAATTTATTATTATTGTTGTCATCGGTATATTTTTGTAGCGCAATTAAAATATATTTATGAAAATAGAAACGTAACGAGACATATAATATTAACATTATTGTTTATGTAAGACTATTATTATAAAAAATTATGTATTTCGATTTAATTCTCGAAATCAGAAAAACACAATTCTTAATGGATCCTTACGGAGTAAAATTTAAAACAACAATACATCATAATTAATGCACCAGCATAATGCCCGTGGTAACTAAATTGTATCTTGTGAACCGCATAAACATTTATAATTTTACGGCGAAACACTCTTCTGATTAGAGTATATACCTGAAATAATTGTAAATAACGCGTTGTGTTCTATATCTTCGGATAAATAAATAATTAACTAATTATACGTGATTTATTATGTAAAGCAGTTAGTTATGATTAGTTTAAGCTCCAAACGGTGTTCACGAATAAACAGGACTTTATTCGTGGCGAGAGTAAACATAAATCATTGCCCGTGCTCGATTCAAGAGAATTAAACGCGGAAAACCAAATTATTATTATTATTATTTTTTTTTCAAATACATAAATTTTCCTAGAAATTATAAAGGTTTCTCGTCTATTGTGGACAAATAATAACTAGAATGATATCAATAATATACGTTTACAGTACTTACATTGTAGTCGTCGTGGTTGAGACAAGTCGTGTAGTTGGACCACACAGCCTGCGATATTGGATGCTTGAACCACGTACCGTTTTTATTGCAAATTTTATAAGCAGTTCCTGTAGTGAAAATCGTTTAATTAGTTTTGTAAATTGAAATACAAAAAAAAAAAACGTACTGACCAGCCGTAGTTATTAACTGTGATGTAGTCTGACCGTACCGAAATTGTATCGGTTTATCGAGGGATAATAAATTAAGGTGACCATATTTAAGAAAATAAAATACAGGACAAAAATATTTTTCATATATATATATAATATATGTTTTTGAATTGTAACAAAAGTATAATTTTTAAACTACCTATTATAGATGAAATTTAAACACATAAAAACATTATTTTGAAAAACATAAAATAACATAATGAAACTAGATTGGATAATTTTTAAAATTTCTTCAAATCCTTTATTCATACATATTGTATACTTTACTTTCTAAAAAAAACTTGTTAATTCATTTTACGATTATAATTTGTTCTAATGGTATTGAAAAGATTTCTAGATTCTTACATTATTTTATTCAATAATTTCATTTCAAAAATTTTAAATCAAGAGTGAGTCAAAAAACGGGATTAAAAAAAAAAAAAAGAATTAAAATTAAAGGACAAAAAGCTTCCTGAGAGAAGTTTGTCAGGACACAGAGCCGAAATAAAGGACAATCCTGTATAAAACAGGACGTATGGACACCCTATAATAAATGTATCTTACTGAAATACAAATTAAGGTCCAATTATTGCCAAACAAATATGAACAAAACGATGAAATATGATAAACTCAATACACACGTGAGTTAATCTGTTAACGACTTGTACGACAATCATTTAGTACGTTAATTAAAATTTATGTGTAACAAAAAAAGTGTGTGCTTCGCTCGTCGGGGTATTCTTCGCACGTCGGGTGAGATTCTCTTGACGGGTGTATTGAATTTTTTAAGAAACAATAAATCATTTCTTCGATAAAACACTTCTGAACGAAGAAAGCCAATAATGTAAGAAAAATGCGAAAATTCGGACTACCGGGCTGGAACCAAACCCCGGTACTGTCTAGGCACCAAATTTCAAAACAATCGGTTTGGCCAATTTTCTTATATGTACGTTAAAGTGCGTAGTTTTAGGTAAAACTAACGAATGTCGTCTAAATTCTAACTTAAAACGGGTATAAAAAAAAAAAGTTGACTAACGATTTTTGAGATTTTTGAGGTCAATTAGACAAATATGTCAGTAAGATCATTTTAAATTTTCAAGTCTTAATATCAAAAATAAAAAAATTTTAAGAAATTTCCGAAATTTTCAAAATATTATACTTAACAACTCAAAATTAATCAAAACTTTTTGAAATTCGTATGAAACGTTCTTGTAACTATTTTTAATGGTTGGTCCCTAACAGCATTATATTAGAAGTTATGTCAAAAATTATTTTCAATTTTACGGAAATTGCGGTAATTGCATATTTTGCCGTTTTTCGTCAATTTTTTGACAGTTTTTCCCCGTTTTTGGAAAAGTATTGAGAAATTGGAAAAATTACCTCTCTAAAGTACCATCTGGGTATAATTCCGGTTCTATAGAGATACTAATTGAAATTTTTGAACAAGTATTTCTATAAGAAAAAGTGTTTCCAGAAAGAGAAAAAGAAAAAAGCAAAATAAACATCATTGTAAAAACATAAGCTTCTTCACTTCGTTCAGAATTTTCAAAAATTTCCTCTGGAATATAAACTAAATTTTTTGAGAGAAAAAAATAATGTTATCTATACTTAGTATTTATTACAAAAGTGGTCGAATTTGTTTGAAAATTTTTAATCTTATTCCTTATATTATATTATTGACGAAGGCAAAATGTTTTTTCAATTTTCTAGTACTATTAGTTTCACAGTTACGACTAAATTTCTAAAATTGATTTCTTATAGAATAGTTTAAAAGATAGTTTACGGCTTATTTTACTGTTTTTACTCAAAATTGACTTCGTTTTTTTTGTTTTTTTTTTTTTTTTTTTTTTTGTGTTATTGAAAAGAATGTTGGTAATTATTTCGAAAAAAATTTTCGTTAAAGTACTATGCCATAAGTTGTAACAGAAAGAGAAAAAATAATAATTATCATAGTAAAAACATAACCTTCTTCACTTCGGTACAAGAATCTAAAATGAAAGTCTTAAAATATGGCGCGAAAATACGCGTTTTATAAAAGTTAAATAAATACACTCGTCGCTGTAAGAATTGATTCAGTACGACGAGCACATAAGTAGCAGATCATAGATAAAATTGTTGCAGCTAGTATTGGATTCCGAGCGGATCGAAGAATGCGTCAAGTCTTATGAGTTGTACGTGTCGTTATTTTCTCAGGTCTTAGGTATCGCAATTTCGGGTATAAAACTTGTCCGATCATTTCGTTCACCAGAACTTTGGAAATTTTGAAACGATTTGTTTTTTATTCGGTGTTTTTTTTTTTTTTTTTGCTCCACTAAAACACTACTCTTTATCTATGTTACGAGTTTCGCAGATGTTTGCTAGACAACGAACTTAAAATCACCTCTCAAACGACTCTTATTTTCGAAAAATAACAGCTCTATTATTATTTCACGACACTTGAGATTTCTCGTTTTAACAGTCGAACATTTTACACGAGCTTATTACACTTACATAATGTAGGTCAGACTATATACAAATGTTTCTATACAAATTGATAATATGGAAAATATACATTTACAAGAGCTTCAAAAGTCATAATATTGTAAAACCGTATACGGTTTAATTTTGAGTACAAGAATTTTCAAATAGAAACGTATTTAATGAAAACATTTTTAAATTTCAATAATTATATATCTTCGGTACTCGATGATAAAATAATAAACGATGTTTATTATTAAACGAAGATTATTAGAAGAATTATTAGACAAGTCACTATTCCAAAAAAAAAAAAAACCGGTCATACTTCGCACGACGGGTGGTATTCTCTTGACGGGCGTATTAAATTTTAAAGAAACGATAAATCATTTCATCAGTAAAACGATTCTGAACGAAGGAATTTAATAATATAAGAAAAAAAAAAATGTTCGAAAAACGTCCAAAAATTTTTTTC
>JAIPRM010015377.1:0-10184 GCA_025469315.1 Stegophylla sp. TES_Ste_2020
TTTCTATCTATGTTTAAATTTTCATAAAATTCGGATCAAAAAATGATGGTTTCCGAGTCGTTTTTGTCAAATTTTGGGTATTTTTTTCCAAAAAAAAAATTGAAGAATTGAGAAATTCAAAAAATGATCTCTTTAAAATACAATCTAGAGGCAAATCCGGTTTTAAAAAGTTATTGATCGAAACTTTTGGACAAGTATTTCTATACAAAAAGTTGTACACAGAAAAAAAAAAAAATTAAAAAAAAAAGAAAGAAAAAAAATAAACATCATTGTAAAAACACAAGCTTCTTCGCTTCATTCAGAATCTAAAATATGTATTTTTGAGTAAATAATTAAAAATATTAAATAAGAAGGAACTTTGTTCCAAAAGAAAAACATAATATGCAGTAAAAATACATAAATTTAAAAAATTTACATCAACGGGAAAAAATAAGGAAATATGTGCTAAAACTTTTTAAATTTAAAATTTTAAGAATACAAAATAATATTCTATTTTCTTTGTGAACAAATGTGTGAATTCACAAAGTTCTGAGACCGAGTTATTATGCTAATAATTTTAAACTAAGTTTACAATTATTGAAAATATGTAAAAGGCATATTTTACCATATTTCCTCAATTTTTAGTAGTTGTTCAATGTTTGCAAAACTATTGAGAATTTTGAAAAGTAATCTCTCAATAACAATACTATTGGTGCAATAAACTCTACTGGGTACCTTTGGTAGGTACTTGCGAGTACTGATTCAAGGGCTTTTTCGAAAATTAATACTTTTAAAAATACATCATTTTGAAATCACCAGCTTCACTTAGAATGTAAAATAATATTAATAATCGAATTGTTTTTCCCCCGAGTTTTAATCATTGTTTGTTTCAGTTTTGACATCGATCCGACGGTTCGGCACAGCTGGTTTAGCATAATCATAGGAACCACGTTCACGCACGTTTCCATGTACGCCGTAAACCAAACACAGATACAGAGATTTTTGACGATGAAAGACTACAAAACGGCCATTACGGCGCTGTGGTGGAGCATGCCGTTAATGGTTCTGATTTCACTTTTGACCAGCTTTTCCGGCCTAGCGATGTTCTCGAAATACCACAACTGTGACCCGATAAAGTAATAAAATACTATAAATACTAACGCCGAGGGTACTTAGCCTAACCTCGGTCAACCTCTTTAAGGTTTGAATAATAACCCACAGACGCCCAATAAGCACAGATTTGACATTTTTCGGTTTTGCAATGAAGGTCGAATGAGCCGCGAAGACTATATAGCTCTTTTTTTTTTTGCTGCTTAGTTAGCCGTGTTATGTCCATGATGAATAAATGAGGAAAAAACTATTTCCATTTTAAAAATATTACATTAAGTTTATTAAATGATACATATTACGTCAAATTTGGCGAGAGTCATAATCGCACGCTTTCCAAAAAAATGTTCAATTTCGCACACTGGTTTGATTAATATTATAAACATTTAATTACATCATTACAACACACTTTTACTTGAAGTAATAGTGAAATTTTGAGTTTTAATAAAATTAATTTTACATAATAGAAATAATAATATAATGTTTAATATTGAATATTAACCTTCATATCTTATTTGGTATGTTTTATGTATTTCATATATTTCAAGTATAAATGTTTTTTGTTTATACATAAAATTAATAACCATTTATGGCTCAAAAAACTATAATTAATCAAAATAATATACCTAATCAACAATAATTTACCGTATGTATTTTATTTTGTATCTTAATTATCATTAACATAACTTGAATTAATATCTATACTCTTTAGTGAATATTGACTAAATTGTTGTATAAATATAACTGCAGTGATTTAAAGATATAATTTAGTAACTTAGATTTTAAACTTAATTATAAGTAAGTCATAAAGATATAATTTAGTATAGGAAACCTTTATATAAGGTGTATGGTGCCACTTTATGAAACTACTTCTTATCAATGATTGAATAATCCATTCAGCATTGTAAAACAATAGATACTTAATACTCAATATGACATATTATTGCTGTGTTGTTATGTCTCAAATTCTAAGTGGTAATTTCTTAACATAAAACATAAAGAACACAATTTGAAAGACCTAAAGAATGCGTTCATTTTTATAATGAACGAAAATGTGGGCGCGTTCTTTAAAAAAATTTAAAAAAATGAACTCATCCATTTTATTAGACAATGAATGTGAACGCTTTCGTTTTTCAATTGAAAGTTTCAAACACTAGTTACGTTTTTCGTGATATTTCCACCAATAATACTAATCAAATTATTAATAAATAATATCATATACAGACACGTGAGTATGTGGTTCATAATACTGTTTACTATATTATGACTTATTCAAAATATATGTTGGTGTTGCACCTATAATATAATGAGACTTGTCACAAAATATTCACCACATAAAATTTCATTTCATTATTTTAGTAAAGTACTTAAACTTCATTCGATCGAAAACGCTAAAGAAATATACTGCTCAAAATTATCCTTAAAATATAACGAGTAAAATTTCATTTATTTTATCCATACATGTTCATGCAAATGCAATATGAAAATAACGAGAGTAATAACAAAAAATATACTAAGTTAAAATGATTTTGTGATATTAAAAAATTGCAATAAATCTATATTATCACATTTCACCCTTGAGACTATAGAACAATTTAATAACAAATGTATTCATTCATTAATATTCATTGGATTCATAATATGATTTCATTTCGTGAACAAAATAAAACAATATTATTATTCTCATAGAACTACTTTCATTGTAAAAAAAAAAAAAAACTATATTTGACTGGACTTTGGTGATTATAATGAGGGCAAAAACATGTGAGAAGTTTTAAACCTTCAATAATCGTTAAAACAAGAGTAAAAGAATTATACCGGATACCAATTAAAAGAAATAAGATTTCCGAAAGTACCTGACAATATTTCAATCGTTTACGTGGAATGAGGCGTGTAGTGTATATAAAACCTTCGAAAACATTAATCAAGATTAAAAGACGAATGTCACATGTATCAGGTGAAATAGAATATATTTTTCTTGAGAATTATTCAGTATGAATAAAATAGTACTTTCTTTTGTTTTTTTAATTAGGTCATAGTGGTAGACGGTAGTATCTGGATTGGACGGACAAATATTCTTTGTACATAATACATTTCGACGTAAATTTCTAGAGCTTTCTCGGTGAGCACTCACTAATTTGAAAATTTGTCGTAATGGTAGAGATATGCAGATATGAAAACGGCAATTCAGTCAGAATGGGAGTACTGAACTTTATTTTTTAATAATTTGAAAACTCGTCTGTAGAAATGTAATATATTACGTTGAATAAGCGATGCGCATAAATTGAACCAGATCCGCGGACTAATGTTTATTATACATTTGAAATGGCTAATGATCATGTTTTATGGACAACCTACGGCGAAACAGACGAAACAAATACGTATTATCGATTGTTTTCGCCGTCCAAAATCTCCGGCAAGCGTTTACTATTATTTATAATAATTTAAATTATTTGCGATTCTCTCGACACTAAACTATATTATTTTTATTATTATTATTATAATTATTGAATGTAATAATATCATACGTGACATTGATCGAACGACATTATTTAAAACTCGTTAAATTAATAACAACGATTTGTTCGTCATTGTTCGTCGCCACGATTCGGCGAATAGTGATGATGGCGTTTCGCTGTAATGTCATTTTCCATATTATATAATAAGCAGAAAAATAACCGAATTTCGATTTCGTGATAACAAACGTGACACGTCCATTTACACGTGGACCGCACTCGAACACCACGCAGAACATATTATTTTCGGTGATACTCAAAAACTGATTTGCGCTTTTGTACCTTAGTAGTGGGAGAAAAGCAAAAAAATATATGTTGTATACCTTTAATATTAGCTGGTACAATATTTCTCTCGTTGTACTTTTAAACTTCAGTTTAATAATTACTGAAGTCCATTACACTTAGTTCTCAGATATACTCTACTGATCTACTTCAAAAATAATTTCAATATTTGACTGTAAAATATTTCGATGACAGTTGGTAAATCATAATAATTTGTAACAACTATATGAATACACATCTATTTTTGGTAATTATTGCTATACAATTAATAGCTATGTTTTTATTATTTATAATTTTAGTTTTAAATTAAGCATGTTTTAAATCCTTCATAAATGGCTATGTCATTTAGTGTCTGCCCTACAATCCAGTAAATGTGAGTCTAGTATGAGCTCAATAAATATTTTAATTATGATTTTTATAGAGTAACTTTATGTTTATTTTAGTAAAATTTATTCTCGATTATGAGTTGTTAAAACGATACTTAATTGTTTTTGCGCTTATGGAGTGTTTATTTTTGAGCTTTTGGATGATGTATGGGCAGGCACAAATCCAAGAAGAGGGCAAATGCCTCTTCCAGAAATTTTAAAATACACACTAAAAATAACCATATAAAAATATTTAAACTTTATGTATATTTTTTGATCTATTTTGATCTAATCACCCCCTCCAAATTAAGATCCTGCATCTGTCACTTCGTTTGGGTTATATTTTTCACTTATGGATAACAGTACATATTTTGAAAAGCCATACTATATCGACGACTCTTGCATTTATCTAACAAGAAATCTTAAATATGCCACAAGGGAGCAAAAGAAACGACTTTTAAGAGAGATGCCACTGGTTACGAACTCATGACGTATAAACACGCTTCAAAAATATGATAATTAGTTTGCTAATTATTTACTTAGGCACGAAACAAAAGTATAACTTATATCAAGTGGTTACGTATGTTTCACGGTGGTTAGTAACGCACCATGGGTTCACTCTTCGGGTGTGATTTGTCTGTTAAATCTAAAATGATTTAATTATCCATAAATGGTTGTTCAATCTTGTATGTTAATATTAAATACTAAATAAACGATAAATAATTTCTTCAATACAATGATTTTGAGTGGAGTTTCAGTTTATTAAAGACAGTTTTACTTAAAAGTATGAAGCTTACTTTTATAACAAAAAAAAAAAAAAATAATTTTCACCTAGTCAATTTTATATTTCAATATTAACCGAGAACAGAAAAAAAAACATTTTTGAGAGGGAAAAAATATTTAACAATACACTTTCACGCGGTAAAAGTTTTCTTTCAATAAAATATTTTTGATATTATTGTGAATCTATGTTTGAATTTTAATAATAGTTTTTATTAAAAAAATAAAAAAGTGTTTAAGTCGTATTTGTCAATTTTGGGTAATTTCCTCCAAATTTTATAAAAACTAATAAGAATGGGTAATTGATGTTGACCCCTCCTCAAATAAATTAAACATTTATGAAATCCTGATAGTAGTAATTTTTTTTTTTTTTAGTCGAGCCAAGGCAGGTGTCGAGTTTTGATTTAGTTTAAACTTAAATGACAATTCATTAATCGAGTTTCAATGATTCTCGGTCAAATTCTTAATATGTTTTTTGTGGAGTTTTTATCTGAAATTTAAGTTATTCGTGAAATTATTTTTTTTTTTTAAAAAGGGCCGGTCGGATATCGAGTGGAGATCAACTGATGCCATTATACGTGCTGGACACGATGGGCGCTGTACCCGGCCTGACAGGACTGTTCGTGGCCGGAATATTTTCGTCCGCTTTGAGTTCCGTGTCGCCTATACTCAACTCGTTGGCGGCGATTACGATGGAGGATTACATAAAGGTCGGTAGTAACTAGTAGAAGGGAGAATGTAACAGAAAATTAAAATAAAAAAGGCAAAATCTTGCATCATGTGGTCTACAACAGCCGCGATTCTCATCATATAATATCCGCGTACCATTCGTACATTTTGAAAAAATGTCACGTACCACTTGATTTAATAACCTTTTTTTTTTCTTCTTACTTATCAATAAGTAAATTTACATTATTTTACACACAAGTAGCCTTTTTGTAAATTATTTTATTAATTTAAATTACGTTTAACTATTAAATATATGAATAAAAAGCACAAAATGTAACATAAAATTAAAATATATGAACAGTTATAATTTATTATAATGATAATGAATAATTTAATGAGACGGTTGGTGTGAATGACGTCACTATCAGGCTTTATGCTAGTAAATAATTCAAATTGTCTTTCATGATTATTTTTTTTTCTATATTTATTTTTGAAGTATATAATATTTCAGAAAATATTTTTCCACACAGATATGTGTACACAAAAGTAGAAAGGTATTAACGAGCCTATGTGAAATAGAAATATAGAGATTATTATCATAAACTTCATGCCACGAATAATATTATTAAAAATAATGCAATGAAAATTATATGTTATCTTCCTCATACATAGGTCGATTTATATTTTGGTACATTATTATTTTTTTTTTTTTACTCATCTAAAAATATTATTGCGCACCTCTTACGAGTTTTCCGGATACAACTACTGGTGCGCGTACCATAGGTTGTGAACCGGTAGTCTACAAGATTAAAAACTTTCCTGAATGGAATGATTGATGTTTGTCAGGCACGAATGCAATAGAGGGGGGAGGGAGTCAAATGGCGATCTTCCTTCTCACCTTAGATTTTGGTGAATATATTAAAAAACACATAATTTTTTTTTTGATAAGCTGCATTTGTAATTATGTGTAAGTACTATTTAATAGTTTATATTAGGAGTGGTCAATCAAAATAAAATCTTGCGGGCCGCTTTGGTGATACATTAAATCGCGCGGTCCACACAAAAAAATTTGTAACCCCGTATCAGATTTTGACACAATACAAAAAACATTTGTGTTAAAAATTTTAAACATAAAGAATTGTTATTATTCTTTTTATTAATATCCATTGATGAATACTAACTCATATAAATTAAGTTGTGCAGTGTGTTCTTATATCTACACACTGTTATCTGCCGATTAGGTAATATTATTACAAATAAAATATAAACGTTAATATTCTTGACATAGAAAATATTCTGCAAAAAATAAAAAACACATCACTTATGTAAAAGTGTGATCAATCACGTGGACTATAAAATTATCCAAGGCGGGCCACATCCTGGTTTATATCGTCAATTTAATGTATAATAAAGAAATGTGGTGTATAGATACTGTAGACTGCAGTGAAACTGTTATGAAAACTACATAAGTAAACTGGTAGAAGGGACTAGGGGAGGCTTAGATCCCCCAGATTTGTTTAAAGCACCAAAGTTTTTTTTTTTTTTTTTTTAGAAATCACATGCAGTTAAAGCCTTTAGGTCAAAGGTTCTTAACCTTTTCTGGTTCATAGACCCCTTTCAAGTAAAAAGTTTAACTACGGACCCCCATCAGAAAAAAAAAAAAATGTAAACAATACATTTTAAATTACTTTTTGATAATAATACTAACACTTATCTATACTAGACTATACAATAATTTATTTTATGCTTAGGAAAAAAAAAAGTTATCATTTCCAACACATCTATTATCTAAGTAATTTTCAGACGTGGTTAATAAAATAGGGCTTTCTTACTTGTAACCAGAAAAAATACATTTATAAATGTAATATTATGACTGGTGTGTCCCGTTGTCGTCTTTCAGGTAGCGGAATTCATGAGAAATCATTACTATTATCTTAATAAATCTTCGGACGTATTTGATATTACCAAAATATGAAAAACCGCTCGTGCTTACGAAAACAATAAATATTATGTAATATGTATATTCATTCAATAAAGTTCATAGTACAAATGTATAGTATATAAGTATAACAGTTTCTAATATTTTAGTCTTCATTTATTGCATTATTTGAATTATTTTCAAACAATTTTATTTTTGAATTATCTAAAAAGAAAACACATCACAGCCACTTCATGGACCCCCGAGTAACCATCTACGGATCCCTTAGGGGTAGATGGACCACCGGTTAAGAACCCCTGCTTGGGAGACTAAATTCCACGCGAAACAGTGGCGTATCCAGAATTTTTTTGGGGAAGAAGCTGATCAGTGACAAAATTCCATACTCCTTTTTGATTTCATAAAATCCCATAAAATCATGATACCCCCCCTAACAACATTTTTATTTAATTAGTACCTATGCACATACAGTCTTATTTATTATAAAATGAAATAATAATTAAAAAATCTTTCAAATTTGACTCTATGGGATCATTTAGGTACAAGGACAACAAAACCCAAATAATTTTAAATAATTAAAATATGTTTACCCGGTCAAACCTAGATGAATTTATATATTTTCCATTGACGATGATATCTTAATTAGCCTTACATAAAGTTTTTAATAAAGTTAGGATGATTATGACTTAAGAAATGTTTTTAGGTTTTCCTATTACATATTATATTCTTGGACAAAAATTTGTTTTATGATATCTAAATTCACACATCAAAATTTTTTTTCCATAATATATTTTATTTTATTTTTTCCAATATTAAGCATTTTAGCTTTTTTCTAATCTTAGGTTTTTCGAGACAAAGTAGCAAAATAAAACAATTTAAATTTGTATATATTTTAAACAAATTATATTAAAATTATCACTTGTTTATTGTCGAAAATTCTGTATTATTAATCGGAGATATATATATAAAAAGTTCAATATAACTAGCCTAATGTAACAATGATATTTATCTTAAAACATTATGCTATTAGAATTTATTAGTTACGTATAGCTTTTAGTTCAGTTAGTTTCCATTACGTAGAGTACCTACATCAGCTACATCGTTTAGTGCGGGTGATATAGTTGTGTTTAAATCGTCTAAAATAAAAATATCTAAAGTGAATAGCTTACAATTAGGTAATTAAAATATATACATTTGAATACATGTTTTTTTGTTGTTGCATATTTAGCTATTTTTTAGTGCATAAGTACACACATATATTTAGTCATTTTTTATTGCATAAACATCCTAACCCTTTAGTTATGACCATTTATCCGTTATCGGATAATGTCTATATAGATAAAAACAACTTAGATTACTTAGACACTATAAAAATAAAGGTCAACTATTAAGTACTACGGATAATAAATGAAAAATTTTGGGAGGGGCTGCAGCCCCCTAAGCCCCCCCCCTTCCCGCTCTGGATACGCCACTGACGCGAAATATGCATCATCATAATATATATCTGCTTATCCATAGCACAACCATTATTGATAAACATCAGTAAAAAAATGACGTTTTTTTTTTTTTTAACTCTCCCCCTCCCCCATACATGTTCTGGATTCACGCCTGCTGATGATTAGATTTCATCGTGATATTTTGTAGACCGCACGTTGGACAACTGTGATTACTACTATATGTTACTGTGTGAAAATGAAAACTAATCCATAATATTTGTGACGCGCGTTCCTGCAGCCGTGGACGAGTGGAGAGCTGACGGACAATAAACGAGTGTTCGCCATGAAAATGACGGTGCTCGCGTACGGCGCGGTGTGCATCGTGTTGTCGTACGCAGCGAACTACTTCGGTTCTTCCGTGTACCAGAGCGCACTGACCATATTCGGAGTGATCGGCGGGCCCGTGTTGGCCGTGTTCACGCTGGGAATAATGTTGCCGTTCGTCGAGCAAAACGTACTGGCGCGCAATGTCGATTATTATTTATCGCCGAACGTCATGCCGGATGACGCGTAGGCGTAGCCAGAAGGTCACAGAGTGCATCCACTGCGCGCCCGAAATCCGACAGTGGAACGGAATAGGTAAAAGCACTTTAAGAGGACGCTACACCCCACGTGTGTGGTGTTGTCTCTGTCTTACCCGTATGCACAATATAGCGAATTTACGGGCTGCACGTGTACTCCTACACGAATGATATTTTTTTACTTGAATTTAAAACGCGGTGTTATCTCCGGTGTCAGTCCCTTTTTACCTGTCGAAAAAAGATAACGTGAACTCTTACACAGACCTATTTTATTTTGTGTTTACCCATTCTAAACTTATCGCGTCTTACGACACACTTGTTACATACTTCGAGTAGGCCATGGTACATGTTTTCATACGTTTGGAGATATCGTTTGGAAAACCATAATTTTAAAATAATAAAAAAAATAAAAAAAGCGGACATACTTCGCACGATGGGTGTACTTCGCACGACGGGTAGTATTCTCTTGACGGGCGTATTATATTTTAAAGAAACGATAAATCATTTCTTCAGTAAAACGATTCTGAACGAAG
>JAIPRM010015378.1:0-10184 GCA_025469315.1 Stegophylla sp. TES_Ste_2020
ATTTATAAATAATATTTTCATTGAGCATTGAGCATTGGACTTACACTATATAGGTCTAGTACCTACTTATATAAAAATGTGGGTGGGCACATGCCTACCGGGCCCACCCCCTAAACACGCCACTGGTTATAAGATGAATTGGGTGTCAAATTCAATGATTCTAAGTGAAGCTTTAGTTAAACTTAAATTTTTTACTCTATGGTTAATACACAATAATAATTTGTCAGTCTTATGAAATAATAAAGAAGAGAAATCTTCCATTATTTGATTAACCTCCATTTAAACAGTAATTATTCTAAAATTTAAACGCTTGTAAAAAATTATTCAGAGAGCAAAACTCTGCTATTGTTTTTGGAAAAATCAATTTTTAAAATATCATCCACGGCCAATTTCTGAATAGTTTACTATACAAAAATATAAAGGTCAGTGTCACTTTTTCACTTTACTCAGAATCTAAAATAATAGTTGTCTTGTCATACAGTGTCGTTGAATTTGAACGAGTATTATCATTGTAAAATATTTTTAAAATAAAAACACATTTCACCATTGTTATAATCATTATTTTGAACAACTACTTAAGTGTTGTAAAGTAAAGCAAAGTATAGACAAGAAAGTCGGACATACTTCTCACATTGGTATATTCTTTGCTCCTCGGGTCAGATACTCTTGGCGGGTGTATAGAATATGACAACTATTAATGTTCTTAATATTATTTACATATAGATCGCTTAAAATCGTAATATTGGATTTATTTTATTACTTTACTTTACTTAACTTATCTTTGCTTGAATTTTTTGCAAATGTTGTATATAAACAAATCAATTTTAGTTCAACATTTAATAGTTCAATGCTTCTAAAATGATAATTATTATTGTGTATTAATTTGAAGCTCCAGTCAGTTTATCGTTTTATTGAAGAAATGATTTATCGTTTTTTTTAGAATTCAACACATCCGCCGAGAGTATCTCATCCGCGGTGCAAGGAACGCCTCTGAAAGGGGGGGGGCGAGTACACGCTTTTTTATTATACTTAAATTTTAAATATATTAATGTGAAATACGTTTAAATAAGTAAAGAAAAAAAAAAACTATAATTTATTAAAAATTCATTTTTTATACTTGCAGATAAATATTTTATGATACACCACATTAAAATATGTATGTAAATTGTTCTTGTGAAATAGACAGTATGCGACAACTGTTAGTAAGTACAGTATAAGGTTTACTATAATTATTACTCGCCATCGACGAAATAGCAGTTTTTGTTATGTGTTTTAGGTATGAGGGGGAAAAAATTAAAACAACACAAATTATAGACACACACTCTTTTACCATACGTAGATGGGGGGGGGATATTGTGTGATAGAAATAGTTATAATTTATAAATGTCAATTATTGTTCTAACAGAAATGAACATCGCGACAACTGTTCGTCTTCTATACCTATAATATTATTGGCCATCGACGACGTACAAAATAAAATAAACGTAGTTTTTGTTATATTATACTTAGAATATGCAATCCAAAACGTATTTTAGTAAGCGAATATTGTTTGAATAAATTGCGATGAACATATTATTTTGTAAGACAGACACAATAACTGTATCGTAATCAGAAATCATTCGAATTCTACAGTTTTCTGCGGATTAAGAAATACTCGTCATAATTCCAAGTTTCATTTTTGAGTTTGTCATTATTGCGACAGTAAATCATTTCCACTTCTATCGGACCGATTAAAAGTCACGCACAAAACCAAAGACGTTCGATAATCGCTTACCATGTTTTCTTCTGCAGTGTTAACGACGACGACGTGGCTCCTAGCCGCAGCAATGATGTCGCAGGACGTCGTCTTCTCGAGACCTGTCTTGCTCGTAGTGTTCGACAGTATCAACGACAAATTCATTGACGCTAAAATGCCGTTATTGCACGAGAATGGTTCAATAGGACAACATGTTGCTAGAGCAAGGAGCTTAGTTAGCGAAAACCTAACCGAGTCCTTTCCAACACTCCACACTATTGCTACGGGCGTTTTACCCAACGTACACGGAGTAATCGCCAATAAAATGTTCGACAATGACGGGAAAGTGATGTCGAATACACGAGCACAGTTCTTCGACTACGATAATACCATTGTACCACTCTGGGTAAGTCTTACCTATAGAATCTATAGGGTTGCCAGACGTCCCGTATTTTAACTAGAGGTCCCGTTGTCCCGACAAATCTCTCCGGGACACCAAAATGTCACGTTTTTCAAAAAATTACCAATACATCCCCCTTTGACACTCTTAGGATATCAATGAATACATATTATAAAAGATATCCATTCTTCTAAGTTCTGATAAATAATATGATAGACCTGCATGATCAGGAAATTTAACAATCAATTAATTTTGTAAAGTTAAAATATATATATACTCGTATTTTAGATTCTGAACGAAGTGAAGAAACTAGTGTTTTTACAATGATGTTTATTTTTTATTTTTTTTTCTGTGTACAACTTTTCGTATAGAAATACTAATCCAAAAGTTTCGATCAGTAACTTTTTGAAACCGGATTTTCCTGTGGATTGTACTTTAAAGAGGTCATTTTTTGAATTTCTCAATTCTTCAATTTTTTTTTTTTTGGAAAAAACTACCCAAAATTTGACAAAAACGACTCGGAAACCATCAGTTCTAGTTCAGAATCGTTTTATTGAAGAAATGATTTATCGTCTGTTTAAAATTCAATACACCCGTCAAGAGAATCCCACCCGTTGTGCGAAGAACACCCATAGTGCGAAGTATGTTCGGCTTTTTATAAAATTAATGTGATATTTGTTTTATAATTTCATTCTAATGCAGGCTATCGCCTAAAGAATACAAAGTCATTTTTTTTTATCAAGTTTAAAAATGTTATATTTATACTTTATTTAGTGTACGTATATTATTAACATATTCTGTTGAAATATTCAAAAATTATAAAACTTAAATATAGAAATTAACTAAAAACATTTTCATTTAAAAAAAGAATCAACTGTTGGATGGTGGGGAGGGGGGATAAAATTAATTTTTTATTTGTCCCGTATTTTTAATTTTGAAATCTGGCAACCCTAAGTATAGACATACGTATATTATAATAACTAGACAGCCAATTTCAGTGCAATGTTGATGTGAAGACCGCCATAATAATATGCCTAAACGGCTATGTTTAATAATTCTAAGTGATAACAATTAATGACAAGACTAAAGTCGAGCTACTAAAATTACATTTTTTTTTTTTTTTTTGTCATCTCTATTTTAATTCTTAAACTTAAGTGATATTAATAACTTACAGTTTGCATAGGCAGAATGAACTGCCAAATTGAGCTTCCTTTTAACCTACGTATATAGTCAAGTGTATACATATTATCAGTGGTCGAAGTGGGGTGGGATACTCCACTTATTTTGAGTAAAATTATTCATCCCTTTTGGATTTTGAAAAATTAATTGATTTTCGCTATAAACACAGTGACATTACAACATTTTTAGTTCGAAAAATATCTTTGAATAATTTTTGTTTTCTCCATAAGAAATAAAACAGGTACTTTATCGGAATAATTGAATTAAAATATCATTAAAGCAAATCTATAGGTAAAGTATTTTCAATATATAAATGATGGAAAGACAGTCGAAGGATTTCAAAAATATTTAGATTGTAGATGCGTACCAAAAATTTGCTGACAAATAATATTATTAAAAATGATCATAAATTGTTATCAAAGTGTGAACTTAAGGTATTGAATTAAATTTACTGGTATTTATTTTAATGACTGAATTAAATACAATATTAGTAAAAGTAATTTAATTTAATTATTTAGTATATAAGAGTTTTACAATAATTATAATATATTAATATGTTCTTCTTAAAATATTTTTTGAATAACAGTGTACGAATTATTTATACCTTCACAAAAATTAAATAACTGAATTACAGGCTGAAGCTGTTCGGAACAATAAAAAAACTGCTACTCATATGTGGCCCGGATCTAATTTCTACGACGAAGGAGAAAATCTGATTATTACTGAAGAATACAAAGAGTAATAATATTGTGTTTAATATTTAACGGTTAGAATATTCAGTCGGATTCGTTTTAACCTTATCACTAGGGCTCGGAACTTAATGCTCTTAAAAAGTACTAGATATGCATGCACTTATGCGCTTAAAAAAGTACAATAATTATACTCTAAATATTTGCATTTTTTTTTTTTTTTTTTTGATTAAAAAAAATTTTCATAATTACAAGTATTTTATTAACCAATGCCCATACTAAATACTCTTAAGTAGGTGGATTTAATTAAGCTTCGTATAGATAATCTCAAAAGAGTATGATAACATTGTAAAATCAACTTACATTTCCAGAAACAAATATACAAAATAAAATAATTATTGCTTGAAAAACATTTCATGAATTAAATTAATTTTTTTATTAAATTATATATATATATATGTATGTATATTCGAAAAACCTAAATAAAAATAAAAAAAAACCTTCTCCCTTGCACACACACACACACACACATACATACAAAAACTGTTTTTTTTTTTTTTACTTAAAAACTAAATAAATATATACAAGTTTCAAATAAAAATTATTTATTGCTTAATTTTCTAAATTTTGTAATTACATATTATTTTTTTTTATAAACCATTACATTTTTTTTTTAAATTTTCAAATAAATCTAAATATATTAATAAAAAATACAGTAGAGTATTGAGTAAAATACATCTAAAAACTTGTTTACACATTCATAACTAGTGGTAGTCAATTAAAATTTCGAAATCACTTTTTTCGCGATGAGATTAAAATTATTATTGAAAACCAATCGAGTAGCCAATACTGTTACAATCTTGTGGAAATATTCATTTAATATTTTTTATTCAGATAATGATCGTATTTTTCAATGTAGGGGAGAGCCGTGGGGATCTCGTGTCACCAAAATTGAAGAATGGTTTACAAAAGAAAATATCGAATTTGGTATGGCATATTTCGAAGATACCGATAACACCGAATCCGTGGATTCATACATTGATAGAGCCCAAAATGCGATAAAGTAATTATTATTAGTTATAATTATTTTTAATTTATGTGCATTTATCAATGAACATAATTATATTTCCTTAGGGAACTTTATTATAAATTGAATGGTTTAGATATAGACATCCTCATCTTGAGTAACCATGGAACAAAGGAAGTACGAAAAGATCACGTTTTAAATATAGATGATTATGTGTCGAAAACCGATTGCGATTGTGAATTCATTGTATCAGGACCGGTTTCATTTATAAGATTTAATAATCTAGGTAGATTTTTTTTTTTTTTTAATTTATTGAAATCACACGGAAAATTATAGACTTTTCCAATTTCATATTTCCAGAGAAACTAGAGGAAATATATTATAAATTAAAAACGACGTTGGATCATGAAACGAAATTTAAAGTGTATAAAAGCGATGAAACGGTTATGGACGAATGGAACTTGAAAGATTTCGAATTATTAAAGAATACACTTTTTGTTGCCACTATTAATGGGTTCACATTTTATGAAAAAGAAAAATACGAAATTCTACAAAAAAGTTAGTTATTACATATTAATATAATTCAAACCCTATAAATTAACAACAAATAAGTGTTAATTAATCTGAAAGTTTTCCAGGAGTAATTATTTAATTATACTTCGTAATGTCCCGGATTCTGGTTTAATTTTTTGATTCTAAACTTTTATTTTTTTTCTGTGAACACTTTTTCGTATGGATCTACTGGTCCAAAAATTCGATCAGTAACTTTTTGAACCCCTATTTTCCTCTAGTTGGTACTTATTAAAGGGGTCATTTTTTGAATTTTTGAATTCTTCAATTTTTTTTTTTTTTTTTGGAAAAAACTACACAAAATTTGACAAAAAAGTCTCGAAAACCATAATTTTCGGTCCAAACTTTATGAAAATTTAAACATAGATAGACAATAATATAAGAAAGATTTTGGCGCAATAAAATTTTGAAAATAAGAAAAAAAAAATTTGGACATTTTTTAACATTTTTTTTCTTATTGAATATTTTTTCCTTTATTTATTAGATAAAAAAAAAAAAAAAAAACCGGACATACTTCGCACGATGTGTGTTCTTCGCACGACGGGTGGGATTCTCTTGACGGGTGTATTTAATTTTAAAGAAACGATAAATCATTTCTTCAATAAAACGATTCTGAACGAGGGAAGTTAATAATATAAAAAATAATTGAGAAAAAAAAATGTTAGAAAAAATACCAAAATTTTTTTTTCGCATTTTCAAAATTGTCTTGCGCCAAAAAATCTTTCTTATATGATTTTCTATCTATGTTTAAATTTTCATAAAATTCGGATCAAAAAAAAATGGTTTCCGAGTCGTTTTTGTCAAATTTTGGGTAGTTTTTTCCAAAAAAAAATTGAAGACTTGAGAAATTCAAAAAATGACCTCTTTAAAGTACAATCTAGTGGCAAATCCGGTTTCAAAAAGTTATTGATCGAAACTTTTGGACAAGTATTTCCATACGAAAAGTTGTTCACAGAAAAAAAAAAATAAATAAATAAATTAAAGTTCAGAATCTAAAAAAAAAGTAAAGTAAAATAAAGTGAAATAAAGTAAAATAAAGAAAATTAAAGCAAAGCAAAGTAAAGCAAAGCAATGTAAAGTAAAGTGAAGTAAAGGAAAGAAACCGGACATACTTGGCATCACGGATATTCTTTGCTCTTCGTGTCAGATACTCTTGGTAAGTGTGTTGAAAATGACGACCATGATTGATTTTTATATTATAAACTTTTTTCGTTCAGAATCGTCTTATTGAAGAAATAATTTATCGGTTTTTTTTTTTTTTTTTTAATTCCACAAACACACCAAGAGAATCTGACCCGAAGAGCGAACAATGTCTGTGGTGCGAAGTGTATCCGGCTTTCTTGCTTTTACTTCACTTTGCTTTTTAACTTTTACTGCTAAGAGTAGACTATATTATAATAATATTGTAATTAATATAGCATATTCATGCAGGAAATAAGTTCAAAACATAATTTCGGTATTTAATTTCTCTATGGTTACATATTTTCATAATTTTATTATCATCTAAAAACGCCCTTTGATATAATATATTAGTTTACAATAGTATTATTCAAACGAACCGTAAAATTTTGGCGATTTGGGGAAGTATACTGTAATTTTTAGAAATAATAAGCTTATTCTACTTGTAATTTTATAATATTACAATAATATTAACATGGCAACTCACCGAACAAATTCTAAAATCAATGTTTTTTAGACAATGTAAGCATAATAGTACGCGAGAATGGGTACAGTAAATATGACGTTGATATGAAAGGCATTTTGCTCGCCATTGGACCATCGTTTCAAACAGGTGTAGTCACAGAAGGCGGTATTCAATTGACAGAAGTATATCGATTAGCTAAAAAATTGTTGGGCCTCAACCATAAAGCGAGTGCCGTACAGAAAGTCGAAAGTGTCGGCAGTAAAAATATACAACAATTAATGAAACCAGGAATATTGCAGAATTGGGTTGATATCGCGTATACTATCGGGAAAAATCAGGAAGGAAGGCAAAGGAATTGAACCCCTCGCCATTTTGTCCGTATTATATTTTATTTTTTGT
This sequence comes from Stegophylla sp. TES_Ste_2020, assembly GCA_025469315.1. Taxonomy (NCBI): domain Eukaryota; kingdom Metazoa; phylum Arthropoda; class Insecta; order Hemiptera; family Aphididae; genus Stegophylla; species Stegophylla sp. TES_Ste_2020. The sequence continues at coordinate 7,645 of JAIPRM010015378.1, forward strand.
AAAAAATTAAGGTTATATTAAATTAGATTTCTTGCAATTGTTTTATTATTCTTTTGACAACACTTTTGAGTGAGAGCCGACAGCTAAATTAAGTCTTATTTAATCCTCTTGTGGATCATACGTTATCATTAAGACCGTACTTTAAACACGTTATTTTCGAGAAGCTTTCAAAAAAAAACCTACTACTTCTATTATATTGTGTAAAACATTTGTACAAAATTAATTTTTTTTTATTTAGTAATAAATCCAAAATATTGATCCTCGAATCTAGGCAAATAGAAGTTTTTTATTTTTTTTTAATTTATCCCCATCCTGAACAGAGCCAAGATTCTCGACCAATAATTGAGGTCCTTGCCCCATTTTTAATAACAAGCGTCTGGTGACAGAGAATCCTCTAATGATGGCTGCAAGGTGGCCGACCTGTTATCATAATCAGAAATTTAGGTTATCACTTATCATTTATGAGCAACAAAAATGTTCAAAATCGTGATGAATTTAATATAATATGATAATAAATAATGTTTACACATTATTACAATAGTATAAGTAAATTTATAGATCCAAAATCGAACCCGGATGGTATTTCAAAGAAGGCCATTTTTCAAATTTCTCAATACTTTTTTTCGAAAACGCGAAAGACACATTTTCACAATTTAAATGAGGAAATAATATATTTTGATTTAAATTAAATACACGGAAACAAAATGGTTAAATTTCATGCACTCATGAACGGTACAAGAATAAATTATTTTACATAACAATAATATTGTATTGTTAATTAAAAAAACAACAATGAACAAGGAAAAAAATTAACTTATTTATGAATCTTTATCTTTATATTATAAAAAAATTAAACTTCATTTTCAAGACTGAGGATTTTCTGAATTATAAAATGTAAACGATGTTTACAAATAGTTGAGAAAAAAAAATATTAATTAAATCTCACAGTCATTATTGCATTGAATGATCAAATGTTGCACGACAAATCGGACGAATGCGAACCAGAATTGACTACTAAACTAAGAAATCAAAACATTATATTTTGTATTTATCACGCCTATAAAACCACGACGGTCAAATAATTTTATTTACAGAGAAATTGGTGATAGACTGATATAAACATGAACTCAATTATATTGTACTAATTTATTTCCCCGAAATCCAATTCTGTTTTGAGCATTGGAATATTTTTGTTAACCCTGCGGACGGCGACAACGTGGATTAGATGAGAATTATTTTTAATTTTAATTCTATCAAAAACGACTTTGCAGGAGAAAATCATAAAAAAGTAGAAAAACTGGTCGAAAAAGCAATAATTTATTAGGAAAACTTGAAATAAGTATTTTATTGAAAAATCGCTGAAAAAAGCAAAAAAAAAAGCACTTCCAAATTTCATAATAATTGAACGTGTTGTAACATGATATACACTTCTATACTGCCGTGCTAAGCGAAAACAGGATAACTCCATAAATTAAAATTTTTTTTTTATAGATAAAATTAGTGGTTTTACACCGATTTTTGATGTAAAAATAGCATATTTCCTATTAAAACCCATCTAAAAATGAAATTTAAAATAAGAATATATACGACAAGTCCAATATATTTGATGTTTTGTAAGCGAAAACACGGTAAATCCAAATACTAAGCAAAAACCTGGGATATCACACGAAAAATAATGGAGTTACCGGTGTTTTGGCTTATGTTCATACGTTGGGATAAAAAGGGTATGTACGTGACATAACATCAGTCAAATTTCATAAATTGAAAATAATGATTATTTCATATATGATTTTGTAATTTACTTAACTAATATAATCCGGTAAGTCCACTTTTATGGAGTTATCAATTTTTCGCTTAGTAGTACTCGGATATCAATTTTATGATAAGTCAATTTTCTCCTTAAAAACTCAAAAAAGTTGAAATAAAAAGTGTTCAACCAATTCTAGATGTAAAATTAGATACATCAGCACAAGGTTTGACCGATTTTTTGTAAAAAACGCCATTTTTAGGCTTGATTTACTGTTGAAAATGTTTTTTTGTGTTTCTGAAAAATCATAATTGACTGGAGCTATCCTGTTTTCGCTTAGCACGGCAGTAGTGTAGCACTCTGCCACATTTTAAGTCAATTCATAAAAATAAGCAAAATATGCTTTAAGTCTCCCGAGCTCTGGGGACTTATCACATAAAAATGTAAACATTGCCGTTTAGGCAAATGGGGCGGCAGCCGCATCAGAATTATATTGCATAGAGATGGTATCTATCTAGTTATTATAAATTATATGTCTATGAAAAAAAAACACACACAGATTTGTAAAACCAAATACGTTCAGAATGTAAAAATAATACATAACATATAGAATGTAGATAATTATCATTATACACACACACACACACACACACGAGCTTCTTCGCTTCGTTCAAAATCAAAAAAAAAAAAAGCCCGACATACTTCGCACGATGGGTGTACTTCGCACGACGGGTGGTATTCTCTTGACGGGCGTATTATATTTTAAAGAAACGATAAATCATTTCTTCAGTAA
>JAIPRM010015379.1:0-10184 GCA_025469315.1 Stegophylla sp. TES_Ste_2020
TCGCCTCTAGATTATACTTCACAGAGGTAATTTTTTGAATTTCTCAATTCTTCAATGTTTTTTTTTGGAAAAAACTACCCAAAATTTGACAAAAACGACTCGAAAACCATAATTTTTTGATCAGAATATTATGAAAATTTAAACACAGATAGAAAATCCTATAAAAAAGATTTTAGCGCAAGAAAATTTTGAAAATGTGAAAAAAAATTTTGGACATTTTTTTTTTCTTATGGTATTAACTTCCTTCGTTCAGAATCGTATTACTGAAGAAATGATTTATCGTTTCTTTAAAATTTAATACGCCCGTCAAGAGAATACCACTCGTCGTGCGAAGTATGTCCGGCTTTTTAAACTTATGACTAGGGCTGGGATTATAATGCCCTTGAAAATCGCTAAAAATGCTCTGAAAAAAAAATGCACTAAAAACACATTGTATAGTGTATTATACATTATAAAGTGGACATATTCGTACATCATTTTTATGACAATATTCAAACGTAGAGAAAATAATTCTATATTTTGAAATTTAAGGACGTACGATATAGAAATAATTATTTCATACAAATAACTTTTTTTATTATCCCGGTACAATGTTTTATTAAAAAAAAAAAAAAACAAAACCGCAGAATGAACTTTTTTATAGCAGAATAAAAATAAATATTATAAATCTATAGAATTTTATTTCGGTTGTTATTTTGAATTTAAAAAGAATCGCGTTCACAACGTAGATACTACATGACGTTATTTAACACCGACCTCAGAATAAATACCTCACATTTCAATAACCGTGTTTATTCTTAATCGATTAAATATAATTAACATTTAATTATTATATCATCATATTTGTCAAATCAATCCCTGCTTACGGTCCTATCACTGTCATCTCCTATACTGCATGATTTTTTTGTATTTAAAAAAAAAAAATAAAAAATTGTTCCTAATGGAAATTTTATGCTGATCCCAGGAAAAATAATTTAAAAAATCCATTTTGATTTTTTCATACATTTTTTAGTCACTTAAGGGTATGTAACCAAATGTCATCAGTGTGCGCTAATGACAAGTTTTTTTTTTTTCAAACTAAAAATAAAATATGAAATATAAACACTGTAAACCATGTATAGTCAAAATTATGCTTTTTAGTCTTACAAATTTACAGTGGGTAATATTTGTTTCAATTGTCACAACAACTTTGTTTTCATTTTCGTTTTCTTTACCTAACCAAAAAGCACGAAACTGAAAAATGTAAAAATTAGGTACTCGAAAGAAAATATATATTATTTTGTAATAATTATGATTTTAATTAATAATACTCACATTAATGAATTCAAAATTTTTTTTTTTTTTTTGAAATTGAAGTTCCTTTTGTAACGTTTAATAAATTATGAAATGATAAACACAGCAGTACTAGTGACTTGATAATATTGTTTACCTAACTTAACCTAACCATGGTTGTTGTGATAGTATTGCAGATATCAATGTACAAATGCAACCAAATGTCATCATTATGCAGTGTAGTATCCTTTTAAAGGACAATCCAAAAAAAATCAAAAAAACAAAAAAAATCTAATGACTTTTTCCAAACACTTTTTATCTCTCTCGGTGGTATAATCTTAAATAATTTTTTTTTTAATCACATTATCACCGTTCTTGGTGTTCGCACAAAAATATAAATTCTTTATTCACACAAACGCTCTTGTAGGTGTACGTATAAAACGCATATTATTATTATTATAACAGCACTTGACTTTAGCACATATTTTTAGATTTGCAGTAGTGTGTTCGCCGTTTCCGACGACGACCCGAACGCGTGCCGTTATTTTTCAGTTTATAACGAGGGGCGGAAAAAAAGAAAAAAAAAAGCCGGTAATAATAGGGATTTATAAGACGTGTCACTTTGTAAACGTAGCAAATTCGTTTCCGCGTTTATGAAGTATTAATTTGGCCATGGATAATAGCGTCGCATCAATTTCAGTTTTTTTTCGTTTTTTTTTTTTTTTCGTTTGATTAAATAATATGTCCAGAGCATAGTGTACAGTTATATTATTATTTTATTTCAAAGATCATATTATAATTATTATTATTATTATTATTTTGGTTTCATCCGGGCGATGACGAATTTGTATATTATTATTATTATTATTGTTATTTTACGATACCGCGTGGAAATACAAAAATGAGCGCGCGCGCGCGCGTGTATAAAATAAAGTATATATCTACACGCACACAACACATAATAAAATAAATAAACGACGCCTGAAAACGACGTCTTGTTACCCCATACTCTTAATATATATATATATATACAAATAATATAATTGAAGCCAAATTTACGACATCTCGGATATTGCATTGGTGAGCTTATGCAATGACCAGATGTTTCTATGGCGACGGCGACGTTTAGAGTAATTTATCGCCCGAAATCATCGCACCTGTGTGAAAAACGCGTTAAAAAGAAACAACGCGCACAGCCCGCCCCTCCATTCCCCCGTCGTAATTGGTACTCCGCGAGCGCGCTCGTCTCCCCCCCCCCGACGGATCTAGTTGCGAACCAAACGTTTTTCGGATTAATAAAAATAATAATATGTAATATGATATATTTTTTTTTTTTTTTTTTTTTTAATCTTGCGGTGTGGGTTTTCGCGGTAAGGGTAGGGTTTAAAAGGATAGGTGTAAGGGATGAAGAGGTGTACTCGGGTGACGATGATCGCGCGGGGTGTATCTACGGCCGCGGAACTTATTGGAGAGGTGAGACAAGTCCGTATTTTGAAATCATTCAGAAGACGTGTTTTATTTCGCCAAAACTTTAAAATTAATTTTTTTTTTTATTTGAAAATTTGACACGAGCATATTTAATTACGTAGTCGAGTAAAATTACGTAATTTCAATTTTAAATAAATTTTTGATCTTTTAAAATAACTTGGAAGTATGAAACATATGGACTTACCTGCTGTTTTGTTCGTTAATAATTTTGTAATAATTTTTTCGAAAACCAAGACAAGTCCATTTACTCAATAACTCCATAAATAATCATTGGACTTGTCTTGTTGTCGAATAGAAATGTAAAGAAAAAAAAACCTGTACACGATAACATCGAAAAATGAGTTTCGAAAAAAAGTGGACTTGTCTGGTTGTTGCACGGAGCCCTTCAATTGTACTTGGGTTGAAAAAAAGATGGAAAAAACGGTTGAACCGAATTCGGGTCAAAAATAGCTTATAGTCGAACCGGATTAGGACCGAGTTGAGAAAAACTGATTTAATTTTAAAATATCATATACTTAATAGTTGAAACTTTAATATGTGTTAAAACTGCACTAAAATATGCTCAAACGTGTTCATAAAATGAGTGTAACAAGTGATTTAATATTTTAACTTTTATTAATTTAATATTTTGACTACTTGTACACGAACGCATATAAATTATATTATTATTATTTTTTTTTTTTATTTAATACTTTACAACCAGAGCTTAAGTTTACATAAGTATTTTAATATATAGATTATAGAATTACAGATGTTTTCTAAAAACCACATTAAAAATTAGCATTTCGAGAAAAAAAAACTAGTCAGTCCTAAGTGGAAAAGAAAACGAGAAACTCTTTTCTAAAAAATCACTTTTTTCTACACGAATGCAGTTTGACTATATGAATTTAGGTAACAAGTGAAATTTGACTATACTAAGGTGATCATTTTTATAAATATAAAAATCTGGACAATTCATTTTTTTTTTTTTTTTTTTTTTTTACTCTAAAAAAATACTATGAAAAAATTACCAACTAACTATTCCATTTTAGCATGTCTTTAAAATAACAATACAGTACATTTCTTTTAGTTCCCTTTTAAATTTACCCATAAATTTTTGCTTATTATATTATTACAAATAATTACTCAGACTTTTAAACACATTTTTGTTCCTTTCTTACCAGCACATTTTAATTTAGTTCCAACTTTAATATTTTTTCCTGAAATTGAAGTAATCTTGTGAGACAATTTGTTTCTGGTAAAACTCACATTAGATAAAACGAAAATACCTTTAATATACATTTTTTTAATTCCAATGGGTTTATTTTGATTTTTACTTAAAGATCGTCAACTTAATTTTGATTTCACTGTGAAGCTGAACAATCATAATTTTTTTCTTGTACGATATTTTCTCTTGTGCACATAATGTACGGGAAGTGACGGGATTAAAAAGGGACCACCTTCTGAAAACGGGAAAAGACGCGTCCCGTTTAAAGCTTTTCGGGACAAGGGGAACGTGATTGTCAAAAAAGAGACAATCCCGTTTTAAACGGGACGTATGGTCACCCTAGACCAGTGTTTCTCAACCTTTTTACTGTGTCGACCCCCAAATTAGGCATCCAATTTCTAGCGACCCCTAAAATATATATTTTACATTTAAGTATAGATTACGCATATTATATAATTGGAATAGTATCAAATAATAAATACAATGAATATGATTTTAAAGAAATATAAAGCATCCAATTTACCTATTATACTTTGTTATAAGTGTAAAAAATTCAAATACTAAGATTCATCTTTAAATTAATATGGCTTGGTTGTTGTTGAAATGATTTTTTCAATCTTTGGTTTAATAGAATTTGTTAAAAAAGAAAATTTCAATCAGTATTCCCATTCAATTTATATGACAGTCAGAGGAGAAATTGTTATTTCACATAAGTAATTAGTTAAAAATGTTGAACATTAGGATGGATTTATATTACCCTCGTTATATTCTGTAATCATTTAAATTTTGGCGACCCTAAATAATTAGTTAACGCCCACCTGCTAGGGGTCACGATCCCCAGGTTGAAAAACACTGCCCTAGACCAAGGATTCTCAAAGTTTTATGAACACTGTACCCCTTGTTACAAATAAATTTTTTGGGGCACCCCTTCTTAGTTACTAAACTAAAATCTATTTAAAATTTTTTTCAAAGACTTACATACATTTTTATTCCATTAAGATTGAGTTATTAAAAACTGATCCACAAAAAATTTAAAAAACTAATATCGCTTATTTTCAAAGAAATAAGTGAGAAAGGTGCTTATAGATTTTAGAGTTTTTTTCCTCTATTTTAATTTAAAGGCTTGTTGGCCAGACTCGTACCCCTTAAAAAATTACGAGTACCCCCAAGGGGTACGCGTACCACAGTTTGAGAATCCCTGCCCTAGACCATACCGGTATTCACGTGGCAACAAGCATTTTTCCAATTCGGAAGTAATAAAAGTGTATAATATTATATTGTTAGAAACCAACCCGTGACCGCGTCACGTATTTTCCACCGGCGGTGATTGAAAATGGGATCGTAAAGAATGCTAAAAACAGTGTCCCTGATGTAGAGTGTCAGAAAAAAAAAAAAAAATGCCATATTATAATCATACTATGTACAATGAAATAATATTAAAAAAAAAAAAAAAACAAAATAAAAACGAGGGAAAACGAATGACAAAAGGAAAATCGTGATTGAAATAATATGATCGGTTCTGGGGTTTTGTTATTGTTATTTTTTTTCTACTTAGCTTTGTTAAAGTTGTCGTGCGCAGATTAATAATTACAAAAATGCCTTTCATGTGTGTTTGAAATGTTGCCGATGAATATTGGTTAGGTATAGGTGTTTTTTTTTTTTTGAGACAGGAGGCGGGGACGAGGGGTGGGGGGGGTGACAAAGGAAAGATTTCGCCGTCAGCGGGAGTATGGCGCGGCACGTGTGATTCGTATAGTCCGGTTGAAAATTAAAAAATCGAATAAAAAAAAAAAAAACAAAACTTATAAAAAATAGGAGGAAAAGAAAAGCGCGGCGACAAGCTGTGTATTACCGATAAACGAGAAAGAATTGACATTAATAAAAAAAAAAAAAAAAATGATAATTTATCGACCTTCCGACAAGACGGGGGCAGACTTGTCCACATAATAATACAATTGATGATTACACGTCCGATATCACGTTGCTACACTTTGCTTTCGGTAAATAAATGATTTCAAGTGTATAATATTTTCCTTATGGTTTTTAAATTATCTAAAAAAAAAAAAAAAAAACGTTTTACTGGTTTCGGAGGAAAGGGTGTTGACTCTCGTCTAGCAGCCACTACTACTAGGCTCTTCTCCTTTAAACCAATTTCACGGGCGGTTTAGTCCCAATATATCGTTTGCTCGCGCGTCGTGGTGTGCTCTCCGCAGCGAGAACAGGGAAAAAACCCCGTACGCCGTCTTCGTTATTATTATTATTATTATTATTATTATTATTAATATTATTATTTTACCACGTAAACCGGTGTTTTTCCCCGTCGTAGATACCGGAACGATGTACGGGCTATTGTTGGAAAACCTCTCGGAGTACATAAAAAAAATGTACGGCGAAGAACGATGGGAGGAGATCCGGCGGATGGCCAACGTGGAACAGCCCAGTTTCAGCGTGCACCAGGTCTATTGCGAGACGCTCATCCCGAGACTGGCGAAAAAGTCCCAAGAGGTGAGTTAGTGTACACGATCTCTGTTGTTAACGATTTTCGTTCGAAAGTCAAAAAAATATTAATTTAAAAGCCAAAAAATTATCTGACCGAACAGTGTCATTAAATCGAAAATAAAAATTAAATATTATTAAAAATATATTATAATATTATATTTGTATGAATATAAAATAAATATAATAATATATTATAAATTTAAATTCTGTACAAATATTTTCGAAAAACATTACCTTACTTCTGTAATAAATTCTCTGATGAACACATTTTTAATTCGATCATTTCGTGCATTATTATTTTCTTATTTTGTCCTTGAATTAGCTGTTAAACTGCTATTTCTGTTTTATTCTGTACTTTTTATATTAATTTGAAAGATCTATACACACATGATTATTAATACTATTCAATTTCATAAATAGTATTCGAAATTCCAAATAATGCCATCACAATGATTAAACCAATGACTTGTTGATCAAACAATAAAAAAAAAAATCTCCTTTCAAAATATAAACACAAAATACCTTTTTTATTCTTACGTGTGTTACATGATAAATTTGAAATTCGAACTCGCGAAGTTTTAATTCAAAATTGGTTTTTATTTCTATAAACACTTTTTAGCGTGGAATAACTTGTTCGAAATTTCGACCAGCAAATTTAAAAACGGATTTATCTCTAGATAGTACTTTAAAGAGGTCATTTATCGAAATTCTCAATTATTTTGGAAAAACTTCCCAAAATTTTAAAAAAAAAGACCCGGAAACTATCCTGTTTTAATACAAAGATTAGAAAAATGTAAATATAGATGGTCAATAATATAAAAAATATTTTGGCGCAAGAAAATTTTGAAAATGAAAAAAAAAGATGTTGAAAATATTATTCTAACACCTATTTTTTTCATCAAATATCTTTTTTTTTTTTTTTAGAAAAATTGTTTTTTTTTTTCCTATTCATTATTTATAGGATAAAAAAAAGCAAACCAAGTAAAATAAAGTAGAGTAAAGCAAAGATAAGAAAAGTATAGAAAGGAATATACTTCGCACTATGGGTATTCTTCGCTCTTCGGCTCAGATAATCATGTTTTGATGTAAATGACGACTATAATTTTTCTTTAAATTATTAAAATTCTCTACTCTGAATCGTATTGTTGAAGAAGTGATTTATCGTTTCTTTGATATTCAACAAACCCACCCAAAGAGTGTCTGACACCCAAGGAGCGAAGAATACCCGTGGTGTGAAGTATGTTCGCATAATTTTTATTATTTATTAATTAATATATTTATTAAAGATAATTGTTCGAATATGACCGGAATCCCGAACAATAATTACTCTAAACTTGGGTGACCATACGTCCTGTTTTATACAGGATTGTCCTTTATTTCGGCTCTGTGTCCTGTTGTCCTGACAAACTTTTCTCGAGACGCTATTTGTCCCTGTATTTCAAGTCTGTCCCATATTGATCCCGTTTTTTGACTTACTGTTGATTTAAAATTTTTGAAATTAAATTATTGAATAGAATAATGTAAGAATCTAGAAATCTTTTGGATGCCATTAAATAAATTATAATAGTAAAATGAATTTACAAGTTTTTTTTAGAAAGTAAAGTATGCAATACACACGAATAAAGGATTTGAAGAAAGTTTAAAAAGTATCGATTTAGTTTAATCATGTTTTTCAAAATAATATTTTTTTTTTCAAATAATGTGTTTAAATTTAATCTATAATAGGAAGTTTAAAAATGATACTTTTTCACTATTCAAAAACACGAAATATATATTATGTGCTTATTTATTTAAAAATATTATGAAAAATATTTTTTTCCCGTATTTTATTTCCTTAAACATTATGGTCACCCTACTGTAAACAAAAATCGTCTAGCACCACCGATTGAAAATAATCCGTGCGTTGGATTTGATTTTTACTAAATTTTTATTTTCCCCGCTGCTGCAGGTGCTCGGAATCACGGAAAAAGAGTTTTTCGAACAAATGGGAGTGCATTTCGTCAGCTTCGTCGGCCAATACGGCTACGATCGTGTGCTGTCGGTACTGGGTCGTCACATGAGAGACTTTCTAAACGGTAAGAGAATAAAACGTAAATAATTCTAGTTTCGAATCACATTCGTGTTTACACCACCACGCGTTTTTTATATTATTGTTTTTTTTCTTTTTCTGCGAACGATTCTCAGAACATCGTGTAAACAATATGCATGTTACGAACAAGGCGCGGGGGGGGATGTACGCCCCTCGGGTTCTATAAACGAGCGATTCTCAAATTTTTACGCCAAGGGAATCTTTAAACAATGATTTGTGTTCGGCAGAACCCGTTGCCGATTCAATCTTGATTTTTTTTTTTCATCCCCTATTAACTTTAACCGTGTATTATACATTATGTGCTATAATGAGAAGGGCTGTCTATTTTTTGTAGGAAAGTGCATTTTTGTATATCTGATTATAAAATATAGCTTTATTACCACAAAGTTTAATCATTAATATAGTTATAAATTTAACTTGAAAATTGTAATTTTTGACGATTCTAAGTTTCTGGTTATTTTTATTAACCTTTTCAATCTTTTTTTTTTTTTCATTTTTTTACTTCATTTTTTTTTTTTTTTTTTTTTTTGTCTTTTGAGAAATTGTGTAACTTAATATTTTTATAAAAGTATTTGTATTTTACACATGCTATATAAAATATACGCTCATATCGAATAAGAATTTTATTTAATATAAATATAACATCCTAGTTTTAAAATATTCTACATAAGATTTATCTGCATATTAGGATTACAAAATTTTATTTATGTGTACGTGAAATTCAATAAATTTCAGTAAAACTTCTGAAAGTTAATTAAATTCAAATTGAATCAACAATTTAGATTTTGAGTGGAACAAAGAAGCTAATGTTTTTACAATGATGTTTATTTTATTTTATTTTTTTTTTTCTGTGAGTAATTTTTTGTATGGAAATACTACTAGTCCAAAAGTCTCGATCAGCAAAGTTTTGAAACCAAATTTTCTTCGAGATTGTATTTCAGAAAGGTAATTTTTCAAATTTCTCAATTCCTAATTTTTTTTTTCTTGGGGGGAGGCACTGTCGTGAAAAGCATGAAAACACATGTCCAAAAGTTCCGACCAGTAACATTTGAATCGAAATTCACTTCTTAAATGTACTTTTATGGAGGCATTTTTCGAAAAAATCAATTGTTTTCTCAAAATTTAGAAAAATCTAACCAAAATTTGACAATGAAACTCGGATACAATCTTTTTTTATTCCAAACTTTATAAAAAAAAACGTTATAAACATTTTTCACACATAACTTAAATAAACTGTATAATTTGTATAAACATGAAAAAAATAATTTTTCTTACTTATTTTATTCTTACTTATTTAAAATTCTTGAAACTCTGTTTCTCGGTGACTTTGAAAATAGTTTTAATTTTAAAGTGCATTAAATAAATATTTTTAGATTCTGAATGAAGTGAAGAAGCTAGTGTTTTTACAATGATGTTTATTTATTTATTTATTTCTTTATTTTTTTTATTTTTTATTTTTTCTGTGTACAACTTTTCGTATAGAAATACTTGTCCAAAAGTTTTGATCAATAACTTTTTGAAACCGGATTTGCCTCTAGATTGTACTTTAGAGAGGTTATTTTTTGAATTTCTCAATTCTTCAATTTTTTTTTTTGGAAAAAACTACCCAAAATTTGACGAAAACGACTC
>JAIPRM010015380.1:0-10184 GCA_025469315.1 Stegophylla sp. TES_Ste_2020
GAAAAATGACACAATGACAAGTGAAAAAAATAAAACTTTAAAATTAATTGGTGGTCATAAATTTCGATTTCATAAGTTTTTGAAAAATGATATTGAACGTTGGTGTTGCACCGTCAAAACGTTTTGATATTGATCAATAACTTTTAGAAGATAGTAGAATATTCTCTAGCAAAGCTTGGAACTATCGCAGCAGTTGAAAGAATATTTTCTACCACAAATATTTTATGGACAGGTGAAAAAAAATCGTTTTCTTGTACCTACTATTAAAGCAATAGTAATGCTGAAAAAAATTTAAAAAAATATTCGTAGAATGAATTTTATGATTTTTCGCTAACGCAACTAAACTACTAAAAGCAATAAGATCATCCCAAAAATGCAATTGCAACCCAGTTGATTGTAAGGAAAGAAATGATGAGCAATCACCATCAAAGAAATGAGATAAAACTATTTTGACCAATTCTTTGCAATCTCAAAACGTAAAGAAGTATATAGGTAGTAATTAGGTACTAAGAATTTATTAAAATATTAAGCTAATAAGAAAATATTGTATATTATGTAACTGTAAAATATTAAAATGGTTTTTTAAAAATCGAAGATCTTTTCTTTTTGAGTTAATCTAAAACTGTTTGTCTCTTTTCTTTTTATACATAAAAATGGTCACCCTAAACTAGAGGCAAATCCGGTTTCAAAAAATTACTGTTTGAGACTTTTGGACAAGTAGATCCATACAAGAAGTCAGAAGTGTATACAGAAAAAAAAAAGAAGAAAATAAAATAACCATAATTGTAAAAACACTAGCTTCTTTTCTTTGTTCAGGATCTAAAATTGTCTCTGTCTAGCATTGCATTATTGATTATAAGGTTTTAATTGAAAAATAATTTAGCACTAACTTATATACATTACGAGTATTATGAAAGGAAAAACAATTGTAAAATTATAAATAGGAATTTTTTTTAGAAACAGCAATAATTGAAGGGTTTCCATAGGAAAGCAGTTATGTCCAAATGTCAATTTTTCAGGAGAAGCAAAAAACCATTTCTATTAAAATTTTTAAACTATTTAAACATACAGTTAACGTCATCTGGCGTTCATCATAAAGACTAATTTAATCACGATATGGACATATTCTGTTTTCCACGCCATGTGCATTACGTATTACTTCAGTAAATCTATTTGGTACTGACTTCAGACTTGGTACTGATCTTAAAATTTTTCGTATTATTTAATCTTCTGATGGCGCTGATCTTTTACAGTCCGATTTAAATGCGCTCGTAAACTGGTGTAATCTAAATAACCTTACTCTTAAGATAGATTGTTTGTAATTACACTTTGTTTCGTAAGTAATAAATAATAAATAGACACTCATGGTACGATGTATGTTTTTTTTTTTATTAAATAAATAGTTGTCAGTGGATATAGTTTTATGCACTGTACCTAGTCGGTGAAGTTTATTCTTAATCGGTAGTATCAATATTCAGCTCCATAAAATTTATTTTTTCTTTTGCTTATGAATAATTTCTATGAAGTCATATCGATTAAAATAATGTAATAACTAAATCCTGCATGATACTTTTGGTGGATGTATGTGATACATATTTAATTTTGTGTTTATAGATATCGGTTATAATCGGAGCTTAAAAGAAATATTTCATTGAAAGAGCGATTCCTTCAAATTTCAAAGTTCAGTGAGTAATAAAAAAACAAATACAACATCTAAAAATCTTGTGGTATACTCAGCTGTTAATTTGTGTAAAATTACATATTTATACAGAATGACTCCTACGGTAATAATTCATTGGTTCTTTTTCATGATTACAATAAATACTGTTGTCACACAAGTGAAGGTGGAACTCTGGGATCTTGATTATATGATATCTAAATCCGACGTCGTATTAATACATGGAGAAAGATTCCAATTCGATAAATGGTATTCAGGAATTAAATCTATATTCGATGATAAGAATAATACACATTTAGTAATATCACACACATTTATAAAATGTACTTGCGTTCATTACCTAAAGACTTTAACGAAGATCGTTCTTTATTTAATGACTTATTGTCCACCTATTGAACAAAATAAAATAGCTTCTGAGTATGATGATTATTTCTGTATGCGCGGGGTAGAGTATTTTCAAAAATTAGATTATGGTTTATCACGAGCGATAACTATATTGTTTGAAATTGAGGACAGATATCAAAATCTTAAATCGCACGAACAGTATTTTCTGAAAACTCTGTTAATGGCATACATGTACGTGAAAAGTTTCAAAGACTCTGAAAGACCATCTATAGACTTAAAATTTATATCGGAACAACATAATTCGAGTAATCAGAGTGAACAAGAATTTGTCAAAATGCGCCGCGTGATATTACAAATATGGAATCTAATCCACGGATTTGGTATCGAATTTTGTTATTCCAATCCAGAAAAAGTTGATGAATACGACATTAATGTAGTTAATAATAGAACAAAACGTTTAGGATATTTTACTGCTTTCCTCGAACGCATTGTTGAGTTTAACAATGACTCGCCTTACTCACCGATTAATGTGGATGACATTAAGTTGAAGGAATGTATATCCGTTTTCACAACGGATGATCATTACGACACTTTTTGTTTATCATTTTTACAAAAATCATATATTAAAAAGAGAAATGAGGATAAATTTTTGTCTATCCACGAATGGTTTACAACTGTAGAGCACTCGTATGAAATAGGATCTGTCTATGAGTATATGCTAGCCATTTATAAAGTTATATGGAAATTGATACTTCAGGAAACGGCAGAAAACTTGAAGAAAGCTGATCAATTGAATATTAAAAAATGCGATAAAATAACATCGGAATTACAATCACTAAATTTCCCTATTGAAATGGTTGATCATTTCATACTCGTATGTAAAATTCAAAATTATAGAAAGGAAGATAAAATGAAAACATTGGATGAACAAAAGACGATTGCTGCAATTAGACTCAAAGCAGATAGTCTTAAAGACGTGTGTCTTCCCGAGTATCATCTGCATGAGGAAAATCTATCATTTGCAGATTTTATTAATGTCGTATTAGGTGAAAAGTTTCATACATTTTGGCGGGTAATCAATATGCTTAATAAAGCATCAGAAAAGAATTCACCCTTGGTGTATGATTTGTCATTAGATTTGGACTTACGTGATGTTCAAAATCCTTCAGAAAACAATAAAATTAAATGCAATGCATTGTCCGACGTTTACATCAATTTTTTTAACGTTCAATCTTTGTATACTAAATGTATACCAAGTATTGATAAAACGACCAATAATTCTGAAACCCAGTGTCATGAAGATATTCGCAGGGGTTATGAAACATATTTAAACACGGTACTCGAGATATATGAAAAATTGGACACAGTCGATTATTTACGAGACGACAGCGATTTGCGAAGTATTTTATTGGCTTGTATTATTCATTTAGAAAATGTATCTTTTACTAATATAGATGCGAAAAAAAATGGATCACAATTGGCAGATTTGTGTGTTCAAAGACAAAAGACATTAAAACGAAGGGAAGACGTCCTAATGAATTTGGTTGACAACTATCAAATGCGACACTGCGAGAATATGAAAACTCGTTTTTCCGTTGCTACAAACGAAAATCAAAATGATGAAAAAATTAAATCGCTGAAAGATAGTTTCATAAAAATACCAACACAACCAACAATACCAACACAACAAACAATACCAACACAACCAACAAAACAAAAAAAAAAGCCAACTTTGGTCGAACTTACAATAAATGCTTTTAAATCGTTCACTTCCATATGTATTCACTCAAAAAAATCTCATTCAGAAAATAATGATAACGATAGAACAACAGAACAACTAACAAATGTCGAGAAAACAACAGAACAACTAACAGGTAACGAGAAAACAGCAGAACAACTAATAGATAACGAGGAAACAACAGAAGAATTAACAGATAACGAGAAGACAACAAAAGAACTAACAGATAACGAGACAACAAAAAAAGAACTAACAGATAACAAGGAAACAACAGAAGAACTAACAGATAGCAACATTAATGAATATGATAAAAGTAGGGTAAGTAAGTATTTAGAAGAGTATTCTATTTCACAATTGACTGGAAAGGACATTATTAATAAGCTTGCATCATTGGCAAAAGGAATATATTTTAACTGGCATGGAGAAAATAGAAGTATACACGATATCCAAATTGACATATCCGAAAATATTTTGAATGTATACGATCTCGTTGAATATCAGAATTTGTTCGTTCGATGGACATCTTATGTATTTTACAGATTATGGTTTGTTGTCACAAATGAAATATATTCGTCAAATCGAGGAATAAAATTAAATCTAACAGCTGAAGAAGAAAATTGTGTTAAGGGAATTAAAAGTATTTTAGAATTTAACGTTGAAATAAATCAATATCAAAAATGTTACCAGTACAAAAAGCATTCCGATTTTTGTCAAGAGAAAATATATTTTTTTAATATGTTGTGTGAAAATGATCCAGAATGCCTAGGAAGTAGAGTGGTAGATTTAGTTAAAGAGGAAATATTAAATCCAATGGTTAAATTACTTACAATAACTGTTGATGAGAAAATCTCAGTTATTAATTATGATGAAATTAAGGACATTTGTGAGTATAATGGTGACCTGCAATTTACTGATATGTTTTCAAAAATGCATTTGTTCATAAAGAGTATTTTGTCAGTGATAGATAAACAATTTATATTTTTGGATCGTGTTTAACTAACACCATAAATTCCTTTTTATTAATTTGGTACGTTAACTAATTTAATAGTCTGCACTATTAGTTGTCTTAACAACTTTAACCTTTTAAATCATTTACAAATTTGATATCCACCATTAAACATTTATTTAGAATTTCACTTTAATGATTTGTATCTTATAACACTTCCAGTGACTATTCGAATTAATTCAACTTCGTATAACATGTTTTGTCTTAAATTTATTGATGTTAGTTAATTTATTCTATTGTATTTTGTGTGTATTCACTCATTTTTATTAATATTAACTAAACTCCTACCTGTGTACACTAGTTATATGTTTATAATGTTTATATAGATCAATTTCTGTATGGCATTTATTATGAGCACCTTGGCTTCTTATGGTAATTTTTTGATAGTTTATAGTACGTTTAAAATAAAAAATAAAAAAATATTAAAACCTAACCTAACCATTGCAAAGATAAGGTTATTCATCTATTATAATATTATTATTCAATATTTACCGTCCTTCTGTATATTATTGTTGCAATTAAAAATATTTTAAGCACTTAAGATAAAATCTTAATATTGTTTTGACATTGAAGATGTACATTAGTTATACTAGAATCAATTTATCATTTTAGAATTTCAAAAATATGTTATTTTTATTTAATCAAGCATGTCATAATAATAATCATAATTGTATGATTTATAATATTTATATTTTGAGTATACACTATTAGATATGGGCAATAACTGTATTAATTATAATGAATAAAGTAACTTTATATCAAAAATATTTTTTGTTTTGTAACAGAAAAATAAGTATAATGAATTTTCTACATATCTAAATAATATTATGTTTCATTGTGCAATGGTTTAAAAATCAAGTATAAATCGTTACAATCAATAATTCTGAGTTCCATTTATGTTCAAGAAAGTCAAGTAGTCACTAAAATATTGACTACATATTTTCAATGAAATAGTCATTTAAATATATTTTGTAAGTTATGTCACTGTGTCATATTATTATAGGCGTTGATCGAGGAGGAGACTAACGACCTCTTCAAACATGCTTACAGGGAGACAACCCCTAAATAATTTTATTTAGTTAAAATGACATTTATTAAGTTTTAGTTGATGTCATCGTCTACTTCGAAAAGAGAAATTCATTGGTATAACTTCGAAAAATCGCTATCAAAATGAATGCGGAAGGTGAGTTTCGTAAAAGTAAAGTCAAGTAAAGTAATGTAAACTAAATTAATGCTAAGATAAGAAAGACGGACTTACTTCACACCAAGACTATTTATCACTCTTTGGATCTGACACTTTTGTTAGTGTCTTTAATTTTAATGAAACGATAAATAATTTCTGAAATTATGCGATATTAAGCTAATTATTATGTTAATAATATCAAGAACAATGATAGTAGTAATTTTTAACAAGACTATCTTACTCATTTTCTATACTTTACTTTACTTTACTTATCTTTGCTTTATTTGACTTTACTTTACTTTAAATTTTTTAACCAATACAGACAAAGAAAAGAAAAAAGTAAATTTTACCAAAATTTTTTCAAAATTGTCTTGCACCAAATTATTTCTCATTTTATGATCAATCTATGCTAAAATTTTCATCAAATTTTGTTTAAAAAAAGATAGTTTTCGAGTCGTTTTTGTCAAATTATGGGTAGTTTTTCCCAAATTTTGTGAAAACAATTGAGAATTTTGAAGAAAACATCTCTGAAATATTGTCTAGAGGCAAATGTGGTTTCAATAAGTTTGGACCAGTATACGGCAAAATGTTTACAAAAAAAAAAAAAAGTGTGTACTTCGTTCGTCGGGGTGTTCTTCGCACGCTGGGTGTGATACTATTGACGGGTGTATTGTATTTTAAAGAAACGAGATAAATCAATTATTCGTTAAATCGTTAAAACGATTCTGAACCAAGGAAGTTAATATAAAAAACGCATGGTCTACCATATACACGACGAGCACTATACAAATGTTATACTTAGTGAGTGAAATTCGTAAATCATTAGTGTCTTGTGTGTTTTATTTGTGTTTCATATGCACCTTATTATATTATATTCCTAAATATGAGCATCATCAAGGCTCAATAGTTAAATAAATAAAATAATTTTCTTGGTGAAAATTATAATATTATTATATGCATTGAAATTGAATAGTATGTAACTATTTATTACTAAATATGTAAATACGAATCAATCTGTAAACACAATCACCACCATGGTGATTATATAAATGTTCCCCTCCCACTCGACTACCGTCAGTCACCGCCATCACTACCACCACCAACCTCCCCGCACACGTAACTGCCGCCACACGCGCAACCGCCGACGCCAGGATTCGTAGGCACTTGACGTTCTCGCTTCCGAAACATAATTCAGTCTTCAATCGCACCTCGCTCTCAATCTCGAATTGTAAAGTATCTCTCCGGTGTTAAATAATAATAATAATAATTTTCAAAGTGTTTAATAATTTTTATAAAATAATTCAATATGGCAGGCTCTATCGCAGACAACGCATTAGTTTGCAAGAAGTTTAAAATTCATTCCACCTGCAACACCGGCTCATCTAGTCCACTCAACGAATTTCACCTTAGACTTCGTGGAACGAAAATTTATAAATGTTGGTTTCAATCCGGCCAACTACTTCTAGACAACAGTGCAAATACTAACGTCATCACGCCATGTAAATATAACGAGTGATATTTTCACTCGCATATTTGGACTTATGGGACTTATTTTATCGTTTATATTGGAACGACCGGTCAAGTACAAGAGAATTACATTTCTCGATACAGAAACTATAACGCTCTCTAGTATGATATATCGGGGAGAGAACGTGTTCGTTAAAGAATCAAAAATTCATTCTGGATGTCGTATACTACTTAATAGGGAAAATTTAATGACTCTACAGCATTTAGAATGGGCTGTATATACGAATCTATAGTACCTACGAAAAAACAATATAAATCGATCTATAGTGCTACGTCAGTTCGAGCAGATGGTGAAATATTTCAAGAAAGAAATCAAAAACGTTGAAGAATTAGCTACAACTATCAGAAACGTTCAAACGACTTAATTTCAAATAATTTACCGCGAAAGATACGATGAGTTATGTCAGTCAGTTATTTTTAATTCAAACTTTTTATTTCAACTTTTTTGAGTTTTTTAAGGAGAAAATGAACTTATAAAATTAATATCGGTGTACTAAGATAAAAATTGATAACTCCATAAAAGTGGACTTACCGGATTATATTAGTTAAGTAAATTACAAAATAATATATCATATAATCATTATTTTCAATTTATGAAATTTGACTGAAGTTATGCCACGTACATACCCTTTTTTCCCAACGTATGAACATAAGCCAAAACACGATAACTCCATTATTTTTCATGTGATATAACAGATTTTTGCTTAGTATTTGGATTTACCATGTTTTCGCTTACAAAACATCAAATATATCGGACTTACCGTGTATTTTCTTATTTTAAATTTCATTTTTAGATGGGTTTTAATTGGAAATATGCTATTTTTACATCAAAAATCGAAGTAAAACCACTAATTTTACCTATAGAAACAAAAAAACTTTTTTTTAATTTTGGAGTTATCCTGTTTTTGCCTAGCATGGCAGTATAATCTTATACTAATACTCCTTTTGTTAAAGGATATTTAATTCGTTGAATATATATATATAATCAATAAATAAATAAATATATTGGCCCTCCCCGGTAAAAATTTCTGCAGACTCCCTTGTTTATAGGGATAACTCATGTCATATTTTTAGTGGGGGGGAGGAAGGCTAAAAGTTTCTCGAAATCTTCCTCCCCCATACTACATTTGAAAAATTAGTTGTATATTATCGCCAAGTAAAACATAAACTTGTATTTAAAAAATAATCATGTTTACTATATCCTATTTTATTGCAAAAACGTATGAGGAATGTATAAAAATGAAATTTAATATTTAGTCTTAATGTACTTACTATTTATTTAGTAATCACTAGCTATTACCGGAACTTTCGTAAAATTGAAAATTGATTTTTAATATAACTTCTAAAATAACTTGAAACTGGGACTTGAAACTTTCACCAACTACTAAAAATGGTCATGAGAACATCTCATAAGAATTTCAAAAAGATTTGATCAATTTTGAGTTAACGCAATTACGCCATCTTCAGGTTACATCTTGACATTGTCAAAAATAATTTACATAAAATATAAATTGAATTAACATAGGTATTTCCGGTAATCGTCCAATACTATTATTAAAAGAGTGTCCCATGTCTATTTTTTTTTATAGTATTTAATATTTATAGTAAATTTTTTCCTTACTTTATCCAATTTTTTTTCAAACAAATCCTTTTAAATTTTTTAACTATTCGTCTGTAAAAAATTTTCTTCCACCAAAATATTCACAATGTAATTCTATATCTATGTATCACGTTTCATATAAATCGACCAAACCAATTATTTATTTTCATGCGTTCAAGTGTGTAATTTTATGTAAAACTAACGAATTCTATCAAATCGCTAACTTTAAACGGTTACAAAAAAAAAAAGTTGAGTAACAATTTTCGCGTTTTTTTCAGTAATGTTAGTGATTATATAATAAATTTGATTTCAATTAAAAATAAATAAATTAAAACATAATTTATAAAATTTATATCCTTTTAAATTATGTATTTTTATACCTATTTATTGTTTTATACTTATATATTTATAACAATTTTTCTTTGTTTCAAGTTTTTTTTTATATTATTTTAAATTGTTTTAGATTCTGAACGAAATGAAGATAGTGTTTATACAATGATGTTTATCTTTTTTTCTATAAACAATTTTTCGTATAGAAATACTTATTCGAAAGTTTTGAAATCAAATTTGTCTCTAGTTGGTACTTTAAAGAGGTCATTTTCAAAATTCCTATTTTTTTTTTTTGAAAAAAACTATCCAAAATTTGACAAAAAAGACTCGGAAACCATTATTTTTTGATTCAAACTCAAGCAAACTTTGAAGCAAAAGCTCTAGCTTCATTGTACCGCTTAGAAAATAAAATATTTTAAGGTTCAAAGTTCATCGAAAATTGCAGAACAATCAATAAAATACCTATTGTAATCATATTAATATAGACCAAATTCGATCTGAAAAATGAACTGAGACATACACTCGATGGGACACCCTGTATACACGTATAATAAAACAGTGCTGTGAAAACAAATAGATCGGAAATAATTTACGTTATAAGTTATAACATAGATCAAAGATTTATTGACCAATCCAGTGATGAGGCACGACCAGTGGCGGCTATCAAACAAAATAAAGGTGTATCGAATTTCAAATTTAATTACCCACCCACCCACACTGAACTGATATACAATTTGGTTCCAAATCAATCATTTACATTTTTTATGCTATCTACAT
>JAIPRM010015381.1:0-10183 GCA_025469315.1 Stegophylla sp. TES_Ste_2020
AAAACATGTTTTTTTGTTTTTTTTTTTTTTCGTATATATATATATATATATATATTGTATACAATTTGATGTGTTTAAAGATTTTTCCATTTTTTTATAAAAACTTATAGTTTTAATATGAATTATGTATTTTGATATTATACAGTATTATTTATTGATTTATTAGTTGTAGTGAAGAAGTCATAATTAATTAGAAAAATATGTGTAATTGGCAATTATTAAGATTTCACGTTTACGAGTGACCTATTATTATTATTGTTTTTTCTGTACACATGTAATTATTTTTTTTTATGTTGTGTTCATGACGATGTTTGATCAGTTGAATAAGCATTATTTTTCTTTTGAAAATTAAACGAACCACGGAATTTATTCGAACATTTTAATGTTAATACATGAGAGATAATTACCAATAAAATACTTATTGAAAAATTAATTAGTTTCCAATTCATAAAATGTTGACGTATCGATATTAAGAGCTGAAAATCCAATACAAACATATTCATATGTATTTCTAAAGGTACTAAAAAAATATCGAAAATCGTAACATCAATTTTTTGTTTTATAACAGTTTAAATTTGGGATTTTGACAGAATTCATATTAGTTTTACTTAAAATTAAACACTTCAACGCGTACAAAAAATTATTGGTACGACCGATCTTTACGAAACTCAGTACATAAATAGTTGATTACCAAACGAATATTTTGGTGCAGTAAAAATTTTTACGGACGAATAATTGAAAGTTTTATAAGGTTTTGATTGAAGAAAAATCGGAAAAAGTACTGACAAATATTTTGGAAATATCGAAATAATGATTATCATGAAATCAATTTTAGTGATATTTTATAATATTAGACTGGACGTTTGAAAAAAATTAGTGAATTTTATTCGATGTACCTATTATTGGAAAAAAAAAGTTAATTCTATAAATAGCTCAAACCCAGGGATTTCCATTAAAAGACCAAAATGCCAATTACACTAATTACTGAGAGGTTGACCATTTATTAATTTATAAAAATAGATTTTTATTGCAATTTTCCATTTTTATTAAGACATATATTACATCATACACAAATATCGAATATCTAACATTATTATAATATAGTATTCGAAGTTTTCGCTCAGAATCATTTTATTGAAGAAATTATTTATCGGTTCTTTAAAATTAAATACACCCACCAGGATATCTTCATACCCGAGGTGCGAAGAATACCCATAGTACGAAATATGTCCGGCTTATATACTATAACATTTTAAAAACTTATTGAATTGAATTTAAGCACAGAGAGAGTGCTATATAATTTGGGTTTTATATTAAATTATTATTAATATAAAGTACCTACTGCTGTACGTACATCGGGGCATTTCTTATATAGAAAATTCCCCATTACTACATTTTTGAGTTTCAAACAATTATTTTTTTTTTAATATTGGCTCCCGGAACGAATTCAGCTGAGTAAACATCGAGGCATTGAAGTAATCCAAGAACGATGTGGTTATAATATATAGGGGGCGAATTGATGGAGATATCCCTTCCACAACAAGGGTCCGGCGGCAGTGGATGAATGGCCTCGGATGCACTTCAAAAGCTGCTGCTGCTGTTGTATAGACCCAACAAATAGTTTTTACTCAAAGTAATTAAAAGGTGTTCTGTTCGAAAAAAAAGTTATGTTTATTAAAAATATAATATACAATATAGGCACTTGTAATCTAGTAAGTTTTATGTGTATTTTTATTCAACAAAACTTTGTAGTTGATTAACACGTACAAAAAAATAATGGTAACAGTTACGTTACAGTTTCTATATTCAGTAGTATCGAAATTTCAATGAATACTATTATAGTAATAATTACTTGTATGCAATTATTTTTTGTTATGAATAAAAATTATCGTAATTAATTACGGGGAAATTTTGAGAAAAATTATTGAAGACAAATCTCAATAGTTGTGTAATTCATACTCTAGGGGTAGAATAGATTATTTGGATGTATTTAGAGATCATTTAGGAATATAATATTGTATACCTAAAATTATTATTATTGGTACTTTTATAGAATATTTTTTTCATCAATATGAAAAATTTTCCAATACGTATATTAACGCATTGTGATTTTTTATGCGTTTTCATTGAATATGAGATTTTTGTATTTTTTTAAATTTTATTTACTACCTAATGCAGTTTTATTGTTATCTACGGTAAACATCTCTTACATTATAATATTAATCTCGTTTCCAATTGGAATAAAATAAAATCAAGGCATGAAAAATTCTGTTTCTGCATTATGCTGCGATAATAAAAATTGGTTCTTTCTTTGCGTTTGGACTTGTGTATCATAATTATTATTTTTAGAGATAACGGAATACCTAATTCAACTATAAAATTGACTATAATATTGTATAAAAATTTGAATTGTGCATAATAGTACATACGATTGTTTTATTTTGAAGAGTCGCAGTTAATATAGATGATAATAATATATTGTATTTTATTTAGTCGCACTTTTTTGATATTTATTATTTAATAGAATAATATTTTCAAGGAAAATAAATCAATAGGAATGTTCTGAGTTTAAGTGGATACTTTGAAACTTTGTGCTAACTCTTTTTACATCTTATTATTTGTATTGACATTAAATTTTGCACTGACATTGTTCAAAATAAATTTTATATTTTTATTTTATTTTATTAATACATTTTATTGTGTTTCGGCTTTAATTTGTTTCGTAGTAAAAAAAAAAATAAAAACGAGGTTATGCTTTGGTTTGACAAAAAATGTATTATTATTATTATTATTATATATAACATATAATATGCAATCTTCATAAATTGACTGTCTACAGATAAATAATTGTACTACAATATGAATAATTTTGTAAATATTTTGTAACTAGTTTACATTTCTATAATTTTTTTTACTATACATTTAAAGATTTGTTTGGTTATATTATAGAATATGTTTACAGTACCTAATAATGTCAGTCTCGATTCACTTGAGACTAAAATGTCTATGGTTTATAAACATCACAGCCATACTTTATGAATTATGACGGACTTTTATAGAGCTTATTTTATTTTAATTTTTAAAAACTTATAACAATTTTTTTTTTTCATAGCCTACCTCATCGTACCTTACGTTTAGCCTTCGTTCAAACCAATATTATTCTGTATGTATACATGTACATATATGTTATATTGACATATCATAGGTATAGGTTAGGTTAGGTGTGTTGTTATGTGTGTGTTGTGTGTATGTTATGTACATAATATAATAATGTTGTTATCCTATTTTATTATTATTATTATTTCAATTGGTAATGTTAGTATTTTTACTAAAACAAGTAAATTCTGACATAATCAAAATACATTTTTAATCAGCAGTTTCTTCACATAATCCTACTACCTATATTCTAAATGCATAATGCATACTTCGTCACGTCTGTTGGATAGATTAATTTGAATAAATTAGCGTAACTCGTTGGAAAAATTTATTTCAAAATACTATTATATAAATTTTATTATTAATTTCTCTTAACATTTTTTGTTATTTGAAAATATTTTTGAGGATAACGTATTACTTTTATTATGTTACCTCGAGAATTCAATTGAAAATAGTTTATTTAACTATTGTTTTTTTTTTCGGGTTTTTCATTGGATTTTTTTTAGATTATGAACGTAGTGAAGAAGCTAGTGTTTTTACAATGATGTTTATTTATTTATTTTTTTTGTTTACAACTTTTCGTATAGAAATACTTGTCCAAAAGTTTCGATCAATAAGTTTTTGAAACCGGATTTGCCTCTAGATTGTACTTTAAAGATGTCATTTTTTGATTATCTCAATTCTTCAATTTTTTTTTTTTGAAAAAACTACCCAAAATTTGACAAAAACGACTCGGAAACCATCGTTTTTTTCATCCGAACTATATGAAAATTTAAACATAGATAGAAAATCATATAAGAAAGATTTTGGCGCAAGAAAATTTTGAAAATTTATTTTTTATATTATTAACTTCCTTCGTTCAGAATCGTTTTGCTGAAGAAATATGAGATTTATCGTTTCTTTTAATATTCAATACGCCCGTCAAGAGAATCCCGCCCGTCGGGCGGAGAACACCCATCGTGCGAAGTATGTCCGGCATTTTTTTTTTTTTTTAATTATATAGAATATTTTCCGAAGCACTCGAGAAGTTTTTTTTTTTTTTATCTTTATTATAAAATAGAGGAGTTTTGAAGTGTTGTATATTCGATATCGGAATCGATAAACAACGCAAATACAGTGGTTTTTAAACGTATGATATTCAGTAAAGCGCCGCGTCTCGAACAAAATATACTGGTAAAATACGTTGTGCCGTTGTATTGGTTAGTCGGGCTCGTAGGATTCCAAAACAAACCGTGTATGAATTGAATTCGACGTGTATTTATCGTATATAATAGTCAGCGGCACAAGCTATAAGCCGAATGTGTGTGTGTGTGTGTGTGTATATTGTATGTATAACAATTGTCACGGCTTTCGTTTCGTATTTATATCTCTCGACCCGCGCGCGCTGAACATGTGTGACGTAGATAAAAAAATAAAAATCGAAAACACAGTATAAATTACCATTATAATAATAATAAAACGAATATAAGCCCTGCGCGTCTAAAAGATTTTGGGGGGGGAAAAAAAAAAACAAACTAGTCTCGTCTGCAGTGTGTAAGTAGTCGCGCAGAGTGTTATGCGCAATGGAGTGCTCTGTAGCTCATATACGAGGAATGGGTTTTATTATTTAATATTTTTTTTTTTTTTTTGTAAAACGAAATTTTAAAAATATTTGTTTTTCGCTCCGCGTGGGTTGGGTATACTTCCTCGACACCACCGTCCGCGCGGTTGTAGTGTATAATAATAATAATAATAATAATAATATTGTACATAATCAAAATATTTTAACACTAAATTTAAGGAAAAAAACAATATTATAATATATTATATAATTTATAATTTTTTTTTTTACATTTTCTAAATTTTCTTGCGCCAAAATCTTTCTTTATATGATTTTCTATCTATGTTTAAATTTTCATATAGTTCGAATCAAAAAATAATGGTTTCCGAGTTGTTTTTGTCAAATTTTTGGTAGTTTTTTCCAAAAAAAGAAATGAAAAATTGAGAAATTCAAAAAATGACCTCTCTAAAGTATAATCTAGAGGCAAATCTGGTTTCAAATAGTTACTGTTCGAAACTTTTGGACAAGTATTTCCATACGAAAAGTTGTACACAGAAAAAGAAAAAAGAAAAAAAGCCGGACATACTTCGCACGACAGGTGGTATTCTCTTGACGGGTGTATTAAATTTTAAAGAAACGATAAATCATTTCTTCAGTAAAACGATTCTGAACAAAGAAAGTTCATAATATAAGAAAAAAAAATGTCCAAAATTTTTTTTCACATTTTCAAAATTTTCTTGCGCCAAAATTTTTTTTATAAGATTTTCTATCTATGTTTAAATTTTCATAAAATTCTGATCAAAAATTGATGGTTTTCGAGTAGTTTTTGTCAAACTTTGGGTTGTTTTTTCCAAAAAAAAAACATTAAAGAATTGAGAAATTCAAAAAATGACCTCTCTAAAGTACAATCTATAGGCGAATCGGGTTTCAAAAAGTTATTGATCGAAACTTTTAGACAAGTATTTCTATACGAAAAGTTGTACACAGAAAAAAAAAAATAAATAAAAAAATAAAAAATAAACATTATGTGTAAAAACACTAGCTTCTTCACTTCATTCAGAATCTAAAAGTATAGTTTTAAAAAAACAAAAAATTAAATAATTAACGTTTCAATAACTTATGAACGAATTGTGGTTTCTAATGAACATAATTTGTAAATTTATATAATATGCAAATGTGCGCCACTTCATCGTTTTCACTGTGGAATTCGGTTGAAAACTTAAATTTTTGAGAATCTATGTACCTAATTGAATAAATTTCTCGCGTCGCACACTTTTCGAGAAACGCTGTAGTTTTAGTAGATTGTGTCGTCGTCGTCGTCGTCGTCGTCGTCGGGTTGGGAACCCCTGTGCGCCGCCGCCAGGGGTTTGTCTGCCCGAGGCGATACGAGGGGCCCCGACGCCCCGCCGCCGCCGCGGACGAACAGTTGGCCGTGTGTGGAGGAGTGTCAGTGTGCGCTCGGCAGCGGACGTTACGCGTCGTTGTAAAGAGTCGTGCTGCTGCTTGTTTGTAGTTTTATTTTTACGTTTATTTTTTCGCTTTGCCGTCTCACGATATCCACACCACCGCAGGGAGTTTCTAACGTTCATATTATTTTCACAAAAAGTACCCAAGTCGGAAGTTTTTTTGTTTTGAAGTGCACCGCGCCGCCGTGTATATTGTTCTCAATAGGTACACGGTGTTCGTCGTCGACACACACGTATTGTGTTGTTCAACAGGTCTTCTTCTTTTATTACAAAAAAAAAAGAAAAAATAATAATAACAATAATAATAATAATAATAAAGCGTTTTTATTATTTTAACTAACGCGCTTCTCGTATATTGCACGTGCATGCCACCACTAACTCCGTAGTGTTCCAATATCGGCCAATTTTTAATATATGTAATAATATTACGAGTGCACGAGTAAAATGTAAATATATATATATATATATATATATATATGTAAATAATATCCGAGGGCGTTGCACACAATCACGTAATAGAGACTAGTGTAATAGTGTATTGTACCGTGTTCTGACTCTCTGACTCGGAAACACCTCTAATGGATCTCTGATGATCGAACGCCACACAGTCATTATTACTAACTACTGGCTATTTTATTATTTCCGTGTGTAAATTTTAGAATATTCATTTTGATAACGACAATAATAATAATAATAATGAAAAATATTGGTTTTAAGAGATGACTTTAAAAAACAGAGTTTCGTAAAATATACGCCGAGTGTACAACACTATATAATAAACTTGGGTGACCATACGTCCTGTTTTATACGGGATTGTCCTTTTTTATTTCGGCTCCTGTGTCCTGACAAACTTCTCTCGCGATGCTTTTTGTCCTGTAACTTCTAGTCTGCCCCATATTAATCCCGTTTTTTCGCTTACTGTTGATTTAAAATTTTTGAAATATTGAATAAAATAATGTAAGAATCTAGAAATCTTGTGGATACCATTAGATTAATATTATAATTATTGTAAAATGAATGAACAAGTTTTTTTTAGAAAGTAAAGTATACCAATGTACACGAATAAAGGAGTTAAAGAAATTTAAAAAAGTATATGTTTTTCAAAATAATATTTTTTTGTGATTAAATTTAATCTATAATAGGTAGTTTAAAAATTATACTTTTTCACGATTCAAAAACTTAAAAAAAAATTATTTATTTAAAAATATTATGAAAAATATTTTTGTCCTGTATTTTATTTTCAATCACAATACACGTGTTAAAAAATGTAATTTAGCTATTTAGTTTTGAATTTTAATGGACGTTTTCGGCGAAAATCTCGATCAAAGAGCGTTTAACATATTATTTTATTACTGTTGATGTAATTATATCTTTTGCGAGTTTTTCCCCCGTTATTGTTGAAATTCAATCATTTTTTTTTTTTTTTTTTTAATTGTAATTATGTCAATATTCGGTCCGGATTTTCAATACTTAATGATTTCTTGGTGTTTTTTTTTTTTTTTTTTTTAGATTACGAGAAGTTTCCCGTCATTATTTTTGATAAATTACTAAAAATGTGTAAAAACTTTTTAAAATCGATTGGCCGTTGATTTAATAATTTTACAGAGGAGTGATATCGTGACATAATATTCTGGTGTGGTGTTTTGTATCGAAAAATCTCTGTAACTAATTCAAAGTTTGACGATGGATAATTTTGAATCGTAACATTAACATTAACGTCCGTCAAGAACACGAATTTTTTACGTTTAAAGTTTGATAAATTCATTTTAACTTAATCATTAAAAAAAATTAAAACGTGTTTTTTTTTGAAGAAACAGCGTGTGTGCTGTATCAAAAATTTTTAACTCATAGTTTTTTACGAAACTTTTTCGAAATACAATTTAAAAAGAATATTAATATTACATTTTTACGAAAAATATTACCATTATTGATGTGAGCCAAAGGTTTTTATAGCAAAATATTTTCAAACCACTAATTTTAACTTGATGTGCCGAAATTGAATTTCGCTTTTGCAAATTTCTGTACTAAATAGATATTTTAGGTATTGCTTTAAATTTCAATCAAATTTATTGCTAAAGAAGTTATCGTCATACTTGTATTGTTTAAAAAATTCTAAGTGAAAGAAATTTAATAATAATCTATGACATACAATTTAAGCCTGACAGTTAAATATTTAGTTCAGGTTGAGGCAAAATGTTACAACGTGAAGATGTAAATCATATTGTTTGGTGGACCTTATCAGGTTGGGGCTAATGGTTCACGTGCTAATGATTTTTCACCCCCTCACCCCCAATTAAAACCTTATCAAAAACATTTTATTCTGAATTCTGAGGAAATTTTCTTTCACTAAGAAATACATTCACGCGTATTTGTTCAGCTGGTTTTAATTTTCATGTAAGTTGGGCAGAAAGAATAATTTTTTATAAGCTTTTCAAGTTAGAATTACCGGTCAAGTGATGATTTTTTTCAAATAATTAAGTTCGATTTATTTTCCTTATTATGATGTTACATATCATGCAATATTGATTATTTACATGGTCAATGAAATAGGGATTATTCCGTTATTATTATTATTTTATTTATTTATTTTTTTAAATTAAACTCGTCAACCAAGAGAATTCCATCCGTGGAGCGAAGAATACCCATGGTGTGATGTACGCACATTTTCCTTCTCAATTTCACAGGCTTAGGACTGTCTACTACTTTAAAGTAGGCTTAGCTAATAATGTGCGTTAATATGTGCTAAAAAAAAAAAAAAAAAAAAACCGGTCATACTTCGCACGTCGGGTGGGATTCTCTTGACGGGTTTATTGAATTTTAAAGAAACGATAAATCATTTCTTCAATGAAACGATTCTGAACGAAGGAAGGTAATAATATAAAAAATAATGTTAGAAAGATGTCCAAATTTTTTTTTTCACCTTTTCAAAATTTTCTTGCGCCAAAATCATTTTTATAGGATTTTCTATCTATGTTTAAATTTTCATAAAATTCGGATCAAAAAATGATGGTTTCCGAGTAGTTTTTGTCAAATTTTGTGTAGTTTTTTCAAAAAAAATTGAAGAATTGAGAAATTCAAAAAATGACATCTCTAAAGTACAATCCAGAGGCAAATCCGATTTCAAAATGTTACTGATCGAAACTTTTGGACAAGTATTTCCATACGAAAAGTTGTACACAGAAAAAAAATAAAAAAATAAACATCATTGTAAAAATGACTTCGTTCAGAATTTAAAATATAATATTATTTACTAATTCCGTGCGCGCGCACGCGTCTTCCGCAGTGATAAATCGTCGTAATGACTGTCGAACAACACACGTCTGTGCTCGGTGAAACGTGCGCGTAGTGCGATATTATCAACGGAACAAAATACAAAAGTATAGAAAATATAACGTACGAAATAATATGATTTTCGAGTTTCGACCAATTTCAAAACGAATCGTTTGCCAATAAAGCATTATCATCGAGGGGGATGCTACATAATTGAGAATTTCAAATTTCCCTGATTTTCCAGAACATTTTTTTATGAGGTACATGCGTATATATTTATTACAGTTTTTTTTTCACTGACTCGTCCATAGTTGTGTTAATTACTTAATAGTAAATATAGATTCGTTTTATTTTATAAACCACTTTAAGATATCACGATATAGGTGAAAAATTTTATCTACATCGTGGATAATTTATATAAATATAAAATATTGCCACCGTCACTAATTTTATACAATATCTATGGCTATTAATTATTGGCTGTCACTGTATATTTATTTTATATATCTATGGTTTTAACGGCTATAGATATTGATCTATGGCCATCATTAATATCACAGATAATATAATATCATCCCAGAATAATACCAAAGACATTATACAGTTAAAATATTCTAATATAACCTAATATACCTAATCATACCCACAGATATATATATATAATATACTAGATAGCCGACTCTCTCAAATAAAAGAAGCCTGGCGCCATGTACAGATTGGGCAATGTTTACATTTTGTTATCAATAACAAT
>JAIPRM010015382.1:0-10182 GCA_025469315.1 Stegophylla sp. TES_Ste_2020
TGCATTTTTTTTCTTATATTATTAACTTCCTTCGTTCAGAATCGTTTTACTGAAGAAATGATTTATCGTTTCTTTAAAATTTAATACGCCCGTCAAGAGAATACCACCCGTCGTGCGAAGTACACCCTCGTGCGAAGTATGTCCGCTTTTTTTTCTTTTTATTTTGCTCGCCTGTAGTTGTGTTTCAAAATAAAATGTGTCTTATTAGTGCAATAGTTAGAATAAAAATGTTGACGGTTAACATATTTATATTTTAATTTAGTTCCTTCTGAAAGCATTAATCTTTTGTAAATTTTAAAAAAATTGATGGAGATTAGGACCTCCGATCACCCCCTCTAAATGTGCTCATGATAATCCTATATTATATTAATATAAATCGTAAACAACTTTTTTCCCCGCATACCTACTCCGTGAAATGTGTGTGTGTGTGTGTGTTTGTGTTTTTCTCGATTTCATTTAATTACTTATTATTTCGAAGTATTTTTATTGTGCTGCACTGCTCATATTACCGAGTAATAATATGTAAATAATTGTAATAATAATTATTCTCTCTTTTAAGGTTGACCACAATGCGCAAAATAGATAATCTTAATAGACGAGTAGACGACTGCTGTATAATAAATAATATAAATTATTATATACATATTATCATGAATTTCCCCCGAGTCGTTAAACTGATTTTTAATGTGATATAATAGTTACTGTTTTAATGTAATAACGCCTAACGGACCGAGTCATTATTATTATAATATTATACCTATATGTTATGTACAGTATTTATACATTTTTTTCTAAATCATTTATCTGTTTTAAGTAAAACCACACCATATAAGCAGTCACCAGTCATACATAAAATGCTAAATATTATGAATTATGATATAACTATAAATGTATACCCTTATGTCCTTATACAGTAAAACGCCGATTATCCAAACGCCAGTCAACCGGACTTGGTAGTTTTTCACAAATTCTGGAAAAACTATAGAGAATTTCGAAAAATGCTCTTTAATAGTACCATCTAGAGGCAAATTCTGAATGAAAAAGTTGCTGATTGAATCTTTTGAACAAGTATTTCTATACGAAAATATATTGGTACACAAAAAAAAAAGCAAAAAAAATTTAAAATTAAAAAATAAACATCTTTGGAAAGACACTAGCTTCTTTACTTCACTCAGAATCTGAAATTAAGTGCATAATACACAATATGTTATAACATAAATATGTATATTGAATGTTAATATGATTTGTCAAATATAAAATAAAGAATTTGATGTATTAATGTGAATTTTGTTTTTTAAATCAATAAGCTTATTTTAAAATTGACTTTCACTATTATAAAATATATTAAATGTTTAAAGTAAGTACAAATTTGTACTAAAAAATTAGTATGTACACTTATTATAAATATTATGGTTACTATAAAATTTTTATGTGAGGACGTAAGGTAAAATTTATGTCGATAGACATTAAATATGTCATACAGATAAAAAAAAGGAGGGGTAATGCGTGTAATCTGCAATTGACAATAAAAACTCTATATTATGTATTAAAGGTAGATGTTGTGTTAAATTTTTTATTTTACCATGAATTTTATTATTTTAACTGAGTCGTGTTACGTATGTATAAACGGAATTTATATGATTATATCACAATATAATATATCATCAGTCATCAAATAGTAATATATTAATAAAATCTATAATATATTAAATTATAATATTGTTGTTGGACCATGTTATATTCATGGTCCAACAGTAACGTATAAATCAGGGAATATTAAACCTTTAAGGGGGTTTAACCATCCTCCCAGAACCAAAAACAAAAGAGGCATGATTATTAGTGCCTCTTAATAGGTAAATGAAATAAAATTAAAAATGAGAAAGTTTTATCAAGTATATATTATACTATTTTCGGTGTTACCAGCTAAATGACTGAAATTCATTGTATTAAAATCTGTTTTACGGCATATTTTATATCGTTATTACTCAAATGGTAATAGTTTTTTAAATTTGTAAGACATTTTGAAAAACGACCTCTTTAAAGAGTACCTGAAATTTAAAACTATTAAACCTACATACATTCTTCGTTTTGCTCGGAACCTAAAACACTTAAGTAAGCGTTTAAATATTTTTATTAAAACCTAATATAACATAGTTACTAGTTGGTATACGCAGGTGCTTAAACAAGGCATGGAGGTTAGGGGTTCAAACTCCCTCCGAA
Organism: Stegophylla sp. TES_Ste_2020; assembly: GCA_025469315.1. Lineage (NCBI taxonomy): Eukaryota > Metazoa > Arthropoda > Insecta > Hemiptera > Aphididae > Stegophylla > Stegophylla sp. TES_Ste_2020. The sequence goes on from JAIPRM010015382.1 coordinate 2,221, forward strand.
ATTTTAGGAAAATGTACAAATATGTACTTATAGAAAGTTTCATGATTTTTTTTCTGTTTTGTGAATATGAAGTGATACATTTTGTAATAAAATATTAATGTATATGATTTTATTTTACTTTCCGTGCTTATGTTTTTATCATTTTTATTACACAATATTCCTTTAAAAGAACGATATATAAACCCTCCCCAAAATATTTGTTTGTGTCTTTATTATGACGGACACAAATTTATTTCTAATAATATAATCGATTGGTTTTAAAATTTTGAATAGAAATATACATTTTCAATAATTATTAATGAGGTATGAATAAATATAAAATAAAAACTCCTCTCAGGAAAAATTAACATCCGCACCACTGTTGCGGTCTACACAACAACTTTTTTCTAATAAAACCGGCTGAGGTATGTCAAAATAGAATCATAATTTTGCTATCATTGTGACTAAGTCAGGCTTCCGGACCAAGTGACCGTAGTCCCTACTCCTTATAGTAATTTAATACACGGACACTAATATTATTACGTATAATTATAATATAATATTTGATTTTGCGGTTGCTAATGAATTCATATACGACATTATGACGCATATGCATAAGATGAAAACTATACATTGAGAAATGCAAAACGTGTGCTCGTTCGCTTAGAGATTTTTTTTGAATATTATAAAGTATCTATATGATAATATGAATATATAAAAAAGCAACATGTTATTTATTATTTTTTTTTTTTTTTGTTGTTGTGCGTGCGTGAGTGCATGTTAGGCAAGGGCATCTCTTGGCCATTTTCTTTTTAATCTCCTTGGAGGGTTGCTAGGGATGGTTGTAGAGGACATACGGGAAATAAGAGGGTTTTGGTTTAAATGGAGTTTTGAGTGGAACTTTTTGTAGTGTTTAGTTGTTATTTCATTAACTGTTGAGATTTGTAGGTCCTTAAGTGACATTTAGAAACAAATTATCGTTACAAAGGCTTATAAAAAATTATTCATTGAGCCAATTTTAAAGAAAATTTGAACTCTGGTAGAGTAAGGCGTAAGGATATTTTTTTTTTGTAAAAATAACATTTTACTCGATTAAAAATTAAAAGTTTTATGAGGTTTTGATTGAAAAAATTAGTTATTTTACTTGAAAATAATCAGTTTCGTTTAAGTTTTTAACGATAGTAAAAAAATGAATTAAATTTCGATTTTTTGGAGCCATTAGAAATATGTTTAAAGGTGAGATTATATTACATTTTCGCTAATAGCCCATAATATAAATAATTTAATTATGTATGAGAAAAAAACTTACAAAAAACAAGAAAAACCCAAAATTCTATATTTATTCCAAACGTATTCAAATATCTTCAGTCTTACCTTATTCCTAATGATGGGTGGAAATTTCAAGTTTTTGAATTACAACTACATTACTTAAAGTCGGTTTTATTAAAATCTAATTCATAACATACTTTACCAGTTTTCTTCGATTTTTCGGTAGTTTTTGGAAAAAATATTAAGAATTTCGAAAAATAACTACTCTTAAATATTTTGCAAATTAAACTTTCTTCAGGAAACGTCTTTTACTCGTATTAACCTGAACATTTTTTCGAGAATTAAATTTGTGAATTAAATTTATGTTCAGGAAAACGAAAAAAAGAATCATTCTAAAACTACTATGTGATTCACTTCACTCGAAATCTAAATTTGATTAGACTGGTTTTAAAAAAAATATATAAATTTAAGAAATTTAAGTAGGCCTATTTATGAGTAAGCGTGTACTACTTATACATTTTTTCACCCTTGAAATGACGTGTAAAATAAGTTGAATATATTGCAAAAAAAAAAGAAAAGAAAAAAATATTCGTTTGGCCGATTATAAATTTGACCACTGGTAGGAATACATGCAATGAATCTTTTGGTAAACAAAAATGTCCAGTGGTATAAGAATAAAAGTTGTATGAGGTTTTGTCTAAAAAAAAAAAAAAAAAAATCGTTATTTGGCAGAGTATATAAATTAAGAATTATATAGAAAAAGTGTTTCTATAAAAACAAAAATAAATTAACATCGTTGTAACATCTTCGCTTCACTCTAAATGTAAATAGCCATAGATTAATTTTGAATTAAACCTAAACATAAATTTACAACCACCCGGTTGCGCATTTTGTTATTTAAATTAATTAAAAAATTCCGTAAGAAAATGAGATTTGATTTATACAATAGGTTAAATTTTTCTTCCTTAAATAACGGTACATTTCAAAAACGAAAGGGTTAACTCGTTTTCATCTAGCGAATGTTCACCTAAAAATTTGACTGACGTAATGAAATAAGCCCTGTACAATTTTTGAAAATTTCTGGAAAAAGTTAAAAATTTTAATAAGTACACAGTATTTTAAAAACAATCTACCTACTGATCAAATGGGTGGTTGTTTTGAAATTTATTAATTATTTCTTACCTATATATTTATGTATTATACCTACTTTCATTTGAAGATTTATTTTTGGCGGGAAGACTGATATTGTCACTGGAGTTATGGGAAACAAGTTATGAGTATAATAATTGCAACTGTGTACATGCTACATGGCTACATAATACATTTAATAATAATAATAATAATAATAATGCAGTGAATTTATCCGAAGAAAATATTATGGTGCTCGTCTTATGAATCAGTATGACGTCATTTTGTAAAAACGTTTGCGCACAAGCGTATTACCATTGAAAAAACCCTAAAACCTTACACCCATTATTGCGCCCCTGCGATCGTGTCTTTCTGTGTGTGTGTGCGCGCGTGCTGTGTATGTGTATGTGTAAGAGAGACATAGTCATATTATATGAATGACGTCACCCGATGACGTAACCCCTGTGACTCGCATTCGGTATGTATATGATTTATTTTTTCTCGGCTACTACGCGCTATGATAATATTAAACATTGTTAAAATATATTATTATTATTATTATTATGAGATATAAAAAGTTAGAAGTAGCAATTTTTTTACTTCTGCAATTTTTCGTTATTTTTATGCCATTATAATATTCACGCGTAATAATGTGTACATTTGCCAGTTTTTACGTTAGGTATATTAAACATAATCCTAAGAAGGTAAGAATGATAAAATAATAATTGAAGTAGTCTGTACTACGGTTATAGATCTATTTCACGATGTAGAGAACAAACCGTGGTTAGCGATATTAAATATGAAATAAAAATGAATATAAAACATTTATCTGTTTTATTGTGTGTAAAAAAGAGCTGTTATAGTTCTTTGTGGTATAAACCATATTACATCAAAGAGCATAAAACCAATAATATAGTAACTTGTAGTCGATTAAAATGTATTTTTAAGTTGAAAAATAATATTATTAGGATATTGATAACGAAAAAGTTTAAACGGAGAAGTTATGAGTGAAGCAAGAAACAATTATTTTATCCTTATTAAAATTGTCTGAGTATATTGGCGCAATTTGGATAAAAAAATTGGGGAACATGTTTATTTGATTAATTTTTCTCCCCCCCCCCACACACACACACACACATCATATTGCGAGTTTTATATTCTCGACCACACAGTAGTACAATAGTAGTATAGTTTAAACGGGCCGCGAGGAGGGGTGCATCAGAAGGAGGAAATATCATATTACGGTTAGGACATTTTTGCTGAGAACTTTACATCAGCGGACAGCGGTTCTTAAACTTTTGTAGACCACGGACCTCTGATGACAAATTTTTAGTTACTGCGAACCCTCTTATCAATTTTCTTTCAAATAATTTTTATTTTACAAAATATTTCATGTTATAATGATCAGTAAGTTCAAATGGTACTCATTTTTTTTGTCCAGCGGACCTCCGACATGAGTTTTGAGATTCCCACAGGAGTCGTGGACCACAGTTTAAGAACCTCTGTTCTACACGATTTATACAAAATACCTACATTCTGTTGAGTCAATACAAAATAATAAAAATATAATTTGTTTTTCTACTTAGAATCGTACCTATTTGCGATTATTTCAACCTTCAATCGATCGATGATTTATATATTATATTATTATAATGCAATATAATATAATATTACGGTCACTGCGGAAACATCTGTCACGTGATTAACATATTACTATAGTACTATCAATAGAAATTAGTGGTGTACAAATTGTAAACATTACATTTTACTGATATTGCTTTCCTTTTAAATAAATTATATTTAATGCACTAACATTTTTTTTTTAGTTGTGATTGATATTTGCTTGAAGATTGTGAGTTTATTTCGGTGTAATTACGTTATTCCAGTCCTTAATGTACAACATGCAAACTAACCACGATCTACTGTGCATTATCCATTATAATATTATAAACTACAGATACAGACTTATAATATATCCTTATTACTATTATCATGTAAAATTACGTGTCAAGAAATTGCTTCTTTCACGCGGAATAAGATGCTGATTAATTTATAATTTTAACTTAATGGACATTGACCCGACCACATTTTTGCTTTAGGTCGGTAATCTAGTAAAAACTGAAGTGATGCATGAAAACAAGCATATATTACATGATAAGTGTGTTATTAATAATCCTGCATCAAAATAACTTGAATATTGTGAATCATACATTAAATTTTAAATGCTGAATGGAGCGAAGAAGAGGTTTTACAATAATGTTTATTTTTCATTTTTATGGAAAAAACTTTTTCTACTCAAAAATGTGTTCAATTCAGAATATGTAGCATAGATTTTGAGTAGAGAATTTATTTAAATTCTCAATAGATTTCTCAAGCGTAAAACAAAATTACCGAAAATTTGGGTAAAAACAGTAAAATACTAAAATACACCGTAAACCAGATTTTCAAGAAATCGATTTTAGTAATTTAATCAAAACCCAAAAACTAATAGTGTTAGAAACTTACAATTTATAACTATTATCACCAAGAGTATAATACAGTCAATACAGACTAAAAAACATGGGGTTTAAAACTGGCTGAGTAAAAAGTACATTTTATTGTAATAACAAAGCTATAAGTAATTTTTAAGTAAAATTGCATTATATAAAATGAAGCTCCACTCAGTATCATTTTATCGAAGAAATTATTTATCGTTTCTTTAAAACTTAACACACTCATTATCAAGTTCCACCCGTGCAGTGAAGAATATCCATGAAATGAAGTATATCCGGATTTTTTAATGTTGGTTTTGACAAGACATGCGCATATAGGGAGCATGATTCGTTGTTAAGGAAAGTAATTGAGAAACCCCATTAGAGAGGAGACCCTGGTTGAAAAGGAAACATTGTGTTAAGATAGGTGCAGAAGCTGTGGAAATAAAAAACCATTGGCAGGAAATAGCAGAAGATAAAAAGATAGATGGCAGAGTGTTTATTTAAAAATATGGTAATGAGGGGCCAAAGTAAAAAAAAATCATGTCGTATGGATGTCGGATTGTTCAAGTAGTGACCGGTGGGTTTTATTAAAAAAATTTTTGTGGTACCAAATAGTTCAAAAAATTTCTAGCATCAATATGAGTATGAAAGACGATTCGAAATTATGTTATAATCAGTGACAATCAAAAACGTAGGATCAGAGAGTGCGATTGCGGACTACTGACATGACTATTTCGTAATTTATTTTAACTTGAAATTTTAAAAAAGTAGGTATGAATATTTCATTTAATTTTACTGTTTAAAAATTATTATAATTTTTGTCCACAAAACATAAAATTTTACCAACATGAGGACGATATTAGGTACATAAGTATCTATGTATTGTACGCATGATTATATACATTAAAATATGTCGTACCACCTAGTCCCTTCGTAGCTGAAAATTTCATTCCCGAACTTTGTGTTTATTTGTTATATGTGCATTAGGTATATTAGTGCACAACACACTAACCTAACCTAACCATATAATATTATAAGTATAAAGACGGGAATTTTTTATGCACTATAATTGCGTTGATTCCATTAACCACGTATTATTGTTATTTGCTTGTATATAATTCACGTTATCGTTCGACAGTAAGGTAAGTATAACTGTACAGGGTGTCTCAGTACGATTTGATAAATGCAATAACTATAGTTCCATTAATAATTTTTAATTTTAATTTTTTTTTCAATTATTATTGGAGCTTTGCGCTACAGCAATAACGTATAATTTTTTTTTTTTTTTTTGTGGGGAGGAGGAAGGAAACCAAAATTTTCAAATTTTAAATTTTATACTACAGTCTTAGAAAAAATTCAAAACAGCCATTTTGTGAATCTGATTTTCAGAAAAATATTAGTGCTTAAATTTCTAATAAAGGTTCTAATTCGTTCATTTTTTACGATTTTTTAAATTTTCGAATAATTTAATAACATTGTTAAATAAGTCATAATATCATCAATCGACATCATAATATTATCATTATTATTAAAATGATTAAATTATTCACAAACTTACAAAAAATCATAAAAAATGAACGGCTAAACCTGTGTTAAAGATTTAAGCACCGATATTTTTCTAAAAATCAGGTTTAAAAAATAGCTATTTTTAATTTTTCCTAAAACTGTATTTTATAATATTTTAAATTTGAAAATTTGAGTCCCCGCCTCCTAAAAAAAAAATTATACTATATTGCTACTAGGACATCCTGTATAGTGTTATAGGCGTTATATTTCGAATTGTACGAAACGTTCAGAAGATATTATTGTTGACGACGGAATAGTGTATTCCGAATGCTAAATTGGAACTCATTATTATTGTCAGAAAGTCAATAAAAATGTATTTTCTAAAATGTCAAAGAAAATAAAAAACAAATGGACATGTAGTGAATGTAAAATCATATGTAGTAGAATTCAATCAGTCACACAAAGAAAAAGTTACCTTAAATCATATGGCACTTAGGGCAGATTCAGTACAATATTATATGAGTGATAAATTCCACAATATTTTAGTATTATAGTGAGTAAAAAGTTTTAGATGAGATGAAAAACCTATGTGAATAGAATAAAAAATTCAATGAAAAAAAAAGCCGGACATACTTCGCACGACGGGTGGTATTCTATTGACGGGCGTATTAAATTTTAAAGAAACGATAGATCATTTCTCAGTAAAACGATTCTGAACGAAGGAAGTTAATAATATAAGAAAAAAAAAAATGCAACAATTCGGAGAGCTGGGCTGGAATCGAACCTGGTACTGTCGGCGTGCTAGCCGGGTTCTTTACCACTAGGCCGCAGCACATAACTTGACCATGTGGGTGAATTAGTAGATATGTAGTATAATAATTAATAACCGACAATATTGAATTTTCAAAATAGAATAAAATATCTATTGTTACATGTGGTTTTTAATTCACACCATTGTATACAGCGTCGAAAAATACGTAAGATGCAATAAAACATTATCAACCTTCAGTAATTAAATGCTTATAATATATAGATATTTCGCAATATCTGTCTGTAATTTCTTCGATTTTTCTTCAGTCAAGTCCTCGTAAAGTGTTTAATTATTCATCCGTAAGAAATTTTATCGCACCAAAATATTCACAATGAAATTCTCTATCTATCCAACAAATTTCAAAACAATCGGTTGAGCCAATTTTCTTATATGTACGTTAAAGTGCGTAATTTTAGGAAAAACTAACAAAATCCGCCGAAATTCTAACTTCAAACGGTTATAAAAAAAAAGTTGAATAACGATTTTTGAGATTTCTTCTGGTCAAGTAGACATATATGTCAGTGAGATCATATTACATTTTCAAATCTTAATATCAAAAATCAAAAATTTTATTACATAAAAACTAACAAAAAATGAGATATTTCCGAAATTTTCAAAATGCCATATTGAACTCAAAATTGATCAAATCTTTTTGAAATTTTTATGACATGTTTTTGTAGCTATTTTTAGTGGTCGGTGAAAATTTCAAGTCTCTAGCTGCATTATTTTAGAAGTTATGTCAAAAAGTAATTTTCAGTTTTACGGAAATTTCGGTAATTGCGTATTTTGCCGTTT
>JAIPRM010015383.1:0-10181 GCA_025469315.1 Stegophylla sp. TES_Ste_2020
TCCTTCGTTCAGAATCGTTTTACTGAAGAAATGATTTATCGTTTCTTTAAAATATAATACGCCCATCAAGAGAATACCACCCGTCGTGCGAAGTACACCCATCGTGCGAAGTATGTCCGCTTTTTTTATTATGGTTTTGGTAGGGGGAAAGGCTTAATATCTTAATTCGCCCCTACCCCTGGAAGTTTCATCAAAACCGTCACTATTAGGGCTTGTTAGTTACCAAATGCATTTGAGTCATACCAATAATATTTAATGACAGGTAACATAAAAAATTCGTTTCGAGATAACACGATTCTGTACCTACAAAATATAGTTTTGCATATTTTTATAAGTTTTGAATCTAGTGAACACTTTTCATTTCTTGTCAAAGTTATTCCATTTTTAATTTAAAGTTTCTTATTTTCTCCGTTCTAAAATATTAAAAATGTGCTTTTTTAAAAAATAAAAGTTTTTGGAAAAACAAAATTGTTTAAACATTTCTTATCCTTTTAAGTTTAACCTAAGCATAAATAGTTAAGAATTTAAAAATACTAATTTCCGAGTCTTACAGCTCACCTGATCATATTAAGTATGTATTCACAATGTTGATAACACGTTACCTATGTGGCTGTAATAAATTGAATAGTTTAACTCTACACAGCACAGTAGATATACTATGAAGCTGGCATAACATACCAACACTTCTAAAAATATCTTATACAGATTTTTCGCATATAAAAGTTTTAGATTCTGAATGGAGAAATTAGTAGTACTACAATAATGTTTATGGTTTATTTATTTTTATTTTCTATGAACACTTTTTCTTATTGTAAAACTTATCCATAAGTTTTGTGCTGCAAATTTAAAGATCAAAAAATGTCTCAATATAATTTAAACAGGTCATTTTTCAAAATTTTCTGCAGTTTCTCTAAAAACAAGAAAATCTTCAATTATAAGTTAAAAACGGGAAAATATGACATAAACTAGATATTCATAAATTCAATTTTAAAATTTTTGCCATTAAATTTTTATTTATTATCAACAATAGTACAGACTGAATCAATTTGATCACTTTTGAGAAAAATACAGAATTTTGGAAATAACTTATTTATTGTAAGCTTTTTTTTTGTATTATAATTTTTAATTCTTGATATTGTGAGCTGAAAGTTTGATATAACTTTACTCATATATCATATGTCTAATGGCTCTAAAAAAATCTTAAAAATCGTTATTCAATGTGTTTAAATTTGTAAGAAAATGACCATTTTCACGTAAAATTACGATTTTTTTAGTAAAAATCTCATAAAACTTTTGTTCTTTTATTCCAGTGGTTCTCAACGGGGACGATACCACCCCCAAGTGGGTAGTGAAGAGGTTCTGAGAGGCAGCGAATATATTTTGGGCGATAGGATGGTGTTGAGCATAACATATATTTACATTAAAGCCAAAATATGGAAGAAAAATAAAAACTGAAATACAGATACTCTACTGAACAATATTGTATTTTTTCTGGACGTTTTCAATAACCATTGAAATAGCAGATTAACAGATTTAAGAATTAATTGAACATTCAACTAATAAGATATGAAGAACCAACCCAGCATTATGAATACCAATTATACACATATACTTTCTAATAAATTTTCAGTCATACACTTCTCAAATAGTACATCATTTGTATTTATTTATTTTTTTAAGGGGGGCATAGAAAAATATTTTGCTCTTCAGGGGGGTGGTGACTAATTTTATAAAATAAACCTCCTGAAGTTGAGAATCACTGTTTTTTCCATTGATAATTTTTTTAGCTAAAATATTTTTAACTTATTTTTGTACCCGCAGCCAAATTTTGTTTAAGGATAACTCAATGAAATTTTTTTCAAGCGTTTAATGTTAGAATTATGGCTCAAATAATTGTTCCGTTGAATAAATATCTTCTTGTATCCTTGAAATTCAACACGCCATCTAGGTTTATCCCACCGTCCCGCCCGAAATGCAAAGAATACCCAAGGAGTACTTCCAGCTTTTAATAACAAATTTCAAAGTTCGAATTGTTGTTATGAAATTTTTTAAGTATAATTCACTACACTTACACTCTATTCTCTTACATTAAAGTTAAAGCAAACATTTAAGAACACTTATAGCACACATTAAAGTGTTCTTTTAGTGCAAATGTCCTCAAATCCTGGCCAGGATGAATACAAATAAATGAATTAGAAAAAACAAAACCGAAAAAAAAAATCAAAAATCGAACTGCTTATGAGAGAAAATTCGACAATATAGGACCATTTTTTACTGAAAATCGCTCGTTATGATTCGCACTATCAGAATAAAATACATAATATATATTATGTGTAATAACGTTCGGATAAAAACCGGTTACGAATGATAATTATTTATCATCACGTCTTTACGACGCGCGACGACCAATTACATATTATTATAGAGTGACTGTTACACTGGTCGTGTATACTATGGATTTTACAGTTGGCCACAATAAATAATGAAAGTAAATGTAGGTATTCACCAAAAAAATTTAACAAAACGCCTAATGATAATGATAAAATAATAATACAATGTCACTCGAGAAAAAACAAAAAAAAAATAATAATAGGTAAATAAATAATAATAATAGGTACGTACCCGACGGTATCTTTTCCAGTGAAATCATCGCACGCCGCACGTGTTCACGCAAAACTTGGTCGAAGACGTTTGCCATGGCATACACGTTACACTATATATGCGTAATGGTGTTGCGTAGGTAGGTACGCGCGCGCGAGTGAGCAATATGACGTGTTACGCGTGCGTGCGAACGAGTGTTAGCTGGCGCGTTAATTTTACAGCTCTGCTTCATGTACTTGTGCGTGTGTGTGCGTGTGTATGTAGGAGTGTGTGTGTGTGTGTGTGTGTGTGTGTGTGTGTGTGTGTGTGTGTGTGTGTGTGTGTAGGTGTGTATAAAGATGGTTTGTGTCTGTGTTTCGCAATGACGTTTATTTTACTTTTATGGCACCCCCTCTTCCCTCCTCCAGGCTACATTTTCAATTCTGAGTGAAGCGAAGAAGTCAAAGATTTTACTATGACGTTTATTCACATTATATTATTTCTATTGCACAAATCACTCCAATCGGAAAAACCAGTGGTGTATTGATAAATAAATTCAAGAGTATATTCGGACGTTTACTGAATTACCTGTCGATGAAAATTTCAAGTTCAGCTCAAAACATAATATTATACAATTAGCAGCGTTTATATTACTCTTTAAATACAGAATCACGCTAAACCCATTAATCGGTGTGTTGATTTCCGAATGGAGCGAATATGGTGGCTTTGCAATAATGTTTATTTTCTTTTTTTTTATGGCAACACTTTGCTTGGATTAACGTATTCGGCTTTTAGATGATTTTACAATGATGTACCCTCCCCCCGCCTCCTTCCGAAAATACTTTTTCGTATAATAATACTTGTCCAAAAGTTTCGATCAGAATCTAACTTATTAAATCAGAATTCGGCTCTATGTGGTATCTTAGACAAGTCATTTTTTTTAAATTCACATTTTGCAAATGGTTAACATAGCATAAAATGTGTTTTTACGTCATTTTTTTATCTCGCTTTGATTATTTATTTGTAGTGTTAAGTATTGTCTAGATAAATAATTAACTATCTAATATCTTAAATGTTATCTAGATAACTAAAAAAATAAATATCTCTCATCTTATCTTAAATAAATAAAAGATTTTCTTAACTAATTATACTAATCTAGATAAATCAATCTTAAAGAAATTCTTTTTTTACATTCTGAGTGGAGCAAAAAAGCTAATTTTCTAACAATGATGTATATATTTTTTCTGTTAACACATTTTCGATAAGATATCTTGTCCAAAATTTTCGACTAGCAGCTTTTTGGATCAGAATTCGGTACTGGATGGTACTTTAAAGAGGTAATTTTTCAAAATTCTTGATAGTTTTTTCAAAATTTGCTAAAACTGCTTTAAAAACTTTAATTTTTAATCTAAACTTTATGAAAATTTAAATAACGATGATATCAAAAATATTTTGGTGAAATGAATTTTCTAAGACTTTCTTTTTCAGTTAATAATGTGATATAAAACTAACTGAAAAAAAAAAATGTATTTTAAAATAATAATAAACTTTATAATTTTTAAGTAAAATGTTCTTGTTAAACTGAAGCTCCGCTCAGAATTGTTTTATTGAAAAAATTATTTATCATTTGTTTAAAATTTTACACGTCCACCAAGTTCCCCTAAGAGCGAATAATACCCATGGTGCGAATTACGTCCGATTTTTTCAAATTATTATTTTAAAACATATTTACGTGTATCGGACTCTGGAGTTCACTAACTGCAGATATCGGATGACGAGGCGAACCGGAAACAATATACGCTGCTATTACATTGTAATCATTGTATGTTTGTCGACGATTGTGATATATTTAAAAAAATTACTCGCATCTCTGTTAATAATATATGACCGCCTATTTATTATGACTCATTATAAAAACATATACATTATTTAATCACGATATGCTATTCTACATAATAACCACAAAAAAAAAAATAATAATAAAATAATAACTGAATAAACAAACAATTCATTTCATATATTATAAATTGGATTAATTCAAATGCGATTTTCACAATTTATTATCATTAATTTTTATCACAAAAAAACAAAATATATGAGAAAGTCATTGTACAATTTTCCACTCTTTGCACTAGTCTACGTATTTTACGTTGAATTCGCCTTTGCATGGTCGATGACGCGATGAAAAAAAAAATGGATGATTTACAGCAATGTATTGTCCCTCGGTCGTAGATAAAACTACTCAGCTATGCGTTGTATAATTAATACATATATACGACATAATATAATATTAAACCTTATTTAAAGGTAAATCGATTTTTTTTTAAAAATCCTACTTACTAAAAATAGATGGAAGCAGCTTTGCCTCTTTCACCCCGCACCGGGGAATTCACTTATCAATTAAACATAATATAATTAACTATAGAACATTATTCAGTTTAATGGCATACAATTTTATAATAAAATTCGTTGGTTAATAATCATACTGAATTAATAAAACTGTTTACAGAACACTCAGAGCTATCCATCAATCTAATAAAAAAATATTTTGTGCAAAAATGTTTAGTTTTAAGGACATTTTGCATAAGAAATTTTTTTTTTAACAATGTTTGTAGTGTGCAGTTGCATACTTTTTGTTCACTAGCTACGAATATGACGTACATGTGATGTTGGTTAAACCAGCGTTTACCAAACTCTGGTCCACGGATCCCTAGGGGACCGCACGTATATCATAGGAGGTTCGAGAACATAAATTGATAATATTAGTTTTCAAAATGTAGTAAATAAATAAAACAATAAAATTATTATTATCATTTATTAATGTGTTTTATTTTTATCAAGGGGTCCACGTCAGTTTTATTACCTCTAAGCAGGGGCGCCGAAACGATTTTTTTGCCGTGGGGGCAAAATATTTCAAGCTTTTTTATAGAGAGCAAAGGTGCAAAAATATGGATGTTTATATTTTGTAGCTAAATCTCTCCCCCCACCCCAATTTTATATAGCACCTATGCCAAGGAAATGTGTACATAAGTATAATTAAATTTTTTCCTTACGAATATTTATTGAACAAATACCATTTATTTTCTAATTTCTATACCTGTGTACATGATCTACGAAATAAATAATAGGTTATCGCAAATATGTTAATCTACGTTACACTATAATTGAGAATAATGGGTATCAAAATAAAATCTATTTTTCTGTCAATTAATTTGATATTCTGTATTTTAAATTACTAACAGATATAATACTTGCTGAACAAAAGTATAGAATAATATTTAGGTATTGTGAGTTAAATGTAAATTAAATAGGCCGTGAAGTTGTGGGGGCTCTGCCCTCACAATATTTATTTTGTGGGGGCAATTGCCCCCATTGTTCCGGCGCCCCTGCCTCTAAGTCGTCTGAGGGGTCCGGCGGAGAAAAAGTTTGGAAAACGCTGAACTAGACGATCGTTTATCACTGATTGCGAGAGTAGGGTATTAGGATATAGCCAAAAAGGTCAGTTTATGGGAGGGGAGTCACGGGGGATTAATACTCTTTCCCCCTTTGATTCTAGAAAAAAAATTCAAATGTATTATCTCCTTATCCTATAAATAAGTAAAATTAAAAATGTGCAATATTACACTGCTTATTAGTTTACTATCTGTATATTAAAGAAATATGACAATATAGAAATAGAATGTTACTATGATAAATTAAATTATAAAACATACTTCAACTTATGAACAATGGTCACGGTCCGTGTTCTTTTTCAGTGACGTTTGTTTTTCTTGAAACTCTTTCTAATCTAAAACGTGTTAAAATCTGTCGGTTTGGAAAATGTTTCTGGAATGTATAAAATACTGATATAGGTGATCAAAATACTCTAAACAGTGCAGGTTTTGAAATTTTTACAAGTTTTTCTAGAAATGGTAAAATATGTCTTTTTATGACATTTATTTTAATCATGTAGTCATAGCTCTAAAACTAATAATAATAAGTTTGAAAAATTCATCCACTGCCAATAACAGAGTAGTACGTCATAATTAAATAATTCAAACAAGTTTTACCACTTCTGGGACAAAAAAAAATATTATATTTTTCTAATAAGTTTGAAATTTTTGATTTCATGAGTAGACAATTTAATATAATTTAATACGCCCGTAATATAACCTAAAAACTCCATACCCAATTTATTATTTTTTTTAAATGATTTTTTCCAGTTAAAATCTAGTAAACTTGAAGTAAACTTAAATTTCACCAAACATTTTCTGTTAACATAAAAAATGATCGCAGAGATCAGCTCCATGATTCATTTTTATAAGAATTTAAATCTACAGTTACTGTCCAAATCACTATTGATAACATAAACGGCAGATTTATTTTCAAAATATTGGCACTCTATTGTTTCAAGGATTACAAATTTTATACAAGCTTACTCATATTCAGTCTTCTAAGATTAGGATTTTCGTTAAAATCCATTGCCATTTTACAATTCTAAGAAGAAATTTAAATATCAAAATACGGTTAGATCATGGCAATTTTTTTTTTTTATAATACTAAAGATTCACCCCTGTGTAGTCATGAATAATATTATTATTTCCAGCGGCAATAACAATAATATAATACTATTATGAAATACTATTACCTATGTGTACCTATGTAAATGTTAATATCTACAATTGTGACAACGAGCAAATAATAATTACGTGTCATTACAAACAATTGGGAAAAATTATTAAAAGGGGGTAAAACCCCAAAGAATTTTCGAACGTATTTTAATCGTTTATTTACAATACAAGTACAACATTTATATTATAATGTACATCTCTAATACCAACATACTATAATTTTTCAATACCCTTAAATAATATACTTGTTGATATAAACGTTTCAGTCTCTAAATCAGTGTTTTCCATAAACCACTGTAAAAGGGACTTTAGGCCAAGTGTAGAAAAAAAATAAGTAAAAAAAAATGAAATGGAAAAAAAGCAAGTGGAAAAAAAATGAATGAAAAGAAAGCAATTAAAAAAATTAGTAAACTATTTACAAATGATTTAAAAATTTAATTTAAAAAAGCCGGACATACTTCGCACAATGGGTGTACTTCGCACGACGGGTGGTATTCTCTTCACGGGTGTATAAAATTTTAAAGAAACGATAAATCATTTCTTCAGTAAAATAATTCTGAACAAAGGAAGTTAATAATAAAAAAAAAAAATTTTCAAAAAATGTCCAAAATTTTTTTTCACACTTTCAAAATTTTCTTACGCTAAAATCTTTTTTATAGGATTTTCTATCTATGTTTAAATTTTCATAAAATTCGGATCAAAAAATGATGGTTTTCGAGTCGTTTTTGTCAAATTTTGGGTAGTTTTTTCTAAAAAAAAAATTGAAGAATTGAGAAATTCAAAAAATGACCTCTCTAAAGTACAATCTAGAGACAAATCCGGTTTCAAAAGGTTAATCGAAACTTTCGGACAAGTATTTCCATACGAAAAGTTGTACACAGAAACAAAAAAAAAATAAAATAAAATAAAATAAAAAAATAAACATCATTGTAAAAACACTAACTTCTTCACTTCGTTCAGAATCTAAAAAAGAGTTATCAGCCCTATATTATGCTCTTAAAAATATTCATAAAAGCACTTGAAATCCTAAAATATGCCCAAAAATATATATCATTTGAAAGAAAAAAATCTCTTATAACATCATGTACAAAAAAGTAAAGTAGATATAGACGAGAAGGCCGGATATACTTCGCAAATACGGATATTCTTTGCTTTTCGGGTCAGATACTTTTGAAGGGCGTGTATAATTTTAAAAAAACGATAAATAATTTCTTCAATAAGACGATTCTGAACGAAAGAAGTTAATATAAATATAAATAATATAAAGAACAATAATAGTCGTTATTTTCTACACACTCACCATGAGTATCTGACCCGAAGAGCGAAGAATATCCGTGGTGCGAAGTATGTCCGGCCTTCTAGTCTTTACTTTTTTTTTATCTAATATATAAAGGGAAACAATTAAATAAAAAATAATTTTCACGTCTCTAGAGACGTTATAGTTTAAGAAAATATTAGAGTTGCCGCATACAGAATATATTATATGGGTCAACGGAGTATTAAGGAAGGGTGATCAATGTGATAAATATCAACTTCTAGATAATTTTTTGTTTGTTACCATCGTTTATAAAATTTTCTATGCTTTAAGTACACATTTCTTTACTGGATGGTTAGAAAAATAAAAATTAGTTATTGTAGGTATTAAAAATTCTCGAGCACCGTGATCTACAACATTATACATATGCAATCATAACTGACTATACAACCGGTAATTAATATGCTGTAATTAGTATTATTTTTATAACGCATCTTAAGTGTTTCATCAGTATCATAAAGATACCATTGAATACAGGGTTGTTATTAAATTATAAATCTATCGATAAAATTACTAATAAATCCTGCAATCCTGTACTCCTGTACTCCTGTATACACGTTAATTCTTGTTTTAAGCGAGTGAAGACTTAACTTAGAATTCAGTATCAAGAAGCTAGATTAATTGGTAGGTAAGAATCCATTCAGAAAATACTAAAAATAAAGTTGAAGATATGAATGTTACACTTGAAAGAAAAAAACAATATTACCTATAATAAATTTCAATAATAAATAAACAAATTATTTTTTACACACTTTTAAAATTTTTTAGACTAAACACATTCTATATAATATCTGTTCCCTTGATAAAGTCCTAAGTACGCTGTTGATGGCGTGTGCGGTAATTATTCGGAATTGGATTTATTTATTTATAAAGCAAGTAAATATGCATGCCGCATGGACATTAGAGTACATTTTACCTATAATAAATGCATTAAAAATGACGTGTTGTAAAATATTTAATGTAATTTTTTAGGTGCAAACTTGTCTGTGTGTTAAATTCAACGGTCTTCAAGATTCGTGTCAGCATCCCGAGTGCTACCCTAAGGTAGGCTGTATGGATAATCCGTTTCCGAAGTGTCCACCAGCAAAAGAATGGAAAAACAAATATCATGGAAACAATAAAAAATATGATTGCTAAAATTTACCAATAAACCGCAAATATGTTTAAAACTGTTAACATGTAGAGCAGTGGCTTAATCATGGGGGGACGAGGGTGTTCAATCCCCTCCTATGTATATTCAATTTTAATCGAATCTTGTAGTATTATAATTAGGGCTGTGAATTTAATGCGCTAAAAAACCTCAAAAAATGCATTAAAAATGTCAAAAAAATGCAATGAAATATGCACTTAAAATGCAAAAAAGCGGACATACTTCACACGATGGGTGTACTTCGCACGACGGGTGGTATTCTCTTGGCGTGCGTATTAAATTTTAAAGAAACGATAAATCATTTCTTCAGTAAAACGATTCTGAACGAAGGAAGTTAATAATAAAAGAAAAAAAAAAATAAAAATTTTTATGTATACCTATTAAAATATCATACATTTTGGGGATAAAAATACTTTTGGGGTTGCTAAGCCCCCTTAGCCCCCCATCTGTTTGCGCTAATGAGTGGAAGGGACCCGGGGAACTAATCTATGTGAAATATATTTTGAGTAAACGCGCCATACTTGCG
>JAIPRM010015384.1:0-10180 GCA_025469315.1 Stegophylla sp. TES_Ste_2020
TTAAACAGTTGTAAAAAAAAAACTTGACTAACGATTTTCAAGTACTATTAGAAATGCATATGAATATGTTTGTATTAAATTTTCAGCTCTTAATATCCATACATTAAAATTTTATGAATTAAAAACTAACAAAAAACGAGAAATTTTCGAAATTTTCAAAATGTTGTACTTATCCCAAAATTGGTCAAATGATTTTGAAAATTTTATGAGGTATGCGCGTGACTATTTTTAGTAGTTGGTGAAAGTTTCAACTTTCTAGCTCCATTATTTTGGAAGTTATGTAAAAAAAACAAAATCAAATTTACGAAAATTCGCGTTATGCTGTTTTTTGTCAATTTTTGGGTAGTCTAGGCGTGCGCTTAAAAAAAGTATTGAAAAATTGGAAAAATGACCTCCCAAAGTACCATCTTGATATTATTTCCGTTCTAAAGAGTAACTGATCGAAACTTATGGACAATTATCTCTACCCAAAATGTTGTTTCCAAACATACGAAAAAAAAAAACAGATTTGTAAAACCAATACATTCTTTGTTTTCGCTCAGAATCTAAAAGTGTGTACTTCGCTCGTCGGGGTGTTCTTTGCACGTCGAGTGAGATTCTCTTGATGGGTGTATTGAATTTTAAAGAAACGATAAATCATTTCTTCAATAAAACGATTCTAAACAAAGGAAGTTAATAAATATATAAAAAAAATTCAGATTGCCGGGTTAGAATCGAATACCGGTACTGTTGCGTCATAACGGTATCGCCGTAACACTATGCCACAGTAACATATTTAACATTGAGTTGAAATAGTAAGTACTTAGTAGTATAATAACCGAAAATATTGAATTTTTAAAATAGAATAAAATAATTATAAAACTATTGTTGCACATGGATTATAATTCACACCATCATATTCAGCGTTGAAAAATACATAAAATGAAATAAAATATTATCCACCTTCAGCTACAAAGTGTTATAAATCTATAGATATTTCAAAATATCTGTCTGTATTTTCTCCAATTTTTTTCAATCAAATCAATCAAACCCTTGTAAAATGATTAATTGTTCGCCTGTAAGAAATTTTAAGGTACCAAAATATTCACAATAAAATTCTCTATCTAGGCCCTTTCAACAATCGGTTTGGCCAATTTTCTTTTAAGTACATTTTAGGTAAAACTAACAGATTTCGTAAAAATACTAACTTCTAACAGGTATAAAAAAAATTTGTCAAATGATTTTTGAGATTATTTCAGGTTAATTAGACGTATATATATATATATATATATATATACATATGAGATCATAAATTTCAAGTCTTAATATTAAAAATCAAAAATTGTATTACATAAAAACTAACAAATAAGAGAAATTTCAGTAATTTTCAAAATGTATTACTTAACTCAAAATTGATCAAATCTTTTTGAAATTTTTATGAAATGTTCTTGTAACTATTTTTAGTGGTTGGTGAAAATTTCAAGTCCCTAGCTGCATTATTTTAGAAGTTATGTCTAAAAGTAATTTTCAATTTTACAGAAATTGCGGTAATAGCATATTTTGCCGTTTTTTGTCAATTTTTCCCCGTTTTTTGGAAAAAGTATTGAGAAATTGGAAAAACGACCTCTCTTAAGTACCATCTGGGTACGATTCCGGTTCTATAGAGATATTGATCAAAACCTTTGGACAAGTATTTCTATGGAAAAAGTGTTTCCAGAAAGAGAAAAATAAACATCATTGTAAAAACATAAGCTTCTTCACTTCATTCAGAAACTAAAAGAAGACCAACATCATTGTAAAATTATAAGCTTTTTCACCCTATTCTAAATCTAAAAAAACGGGACAACAATATCTGCAATATATTTTAAATTATAACTATTAACTTCTCAATTTATTTACATAAGTATATATATCTATGACTTAAACCAATTAATTTTTATCAAATTATCTGTTAAGCATAAGAGAGCAATTTGTCAAATAAGAAAATGATTTATAATAAAATCATAATAGAAATAATAAAAATGTTATTTAATTTATTCATTCTTATGACGAAAGATCATAATATTATAATTTATCATATTCACTCCAAATTACTTTTGAATACAATAATTTATCACTATTTCATAAGTTAAAATATGAAATAATGATATACCAACCCTCTAAGCTGAATACTAAGGCCAATAAATTAGATGAATATAATAGTAAATAAAAAGTTAATTAACAGTAAAACATTACTTTGTCAATATTTATAATATTAAAATTAGGTTTAAATACAAAACTATTTAAAATTAAGAAAAACATTATGATTAATATAATTTAGTCTTTATCTGTTATTCCGGTTTCTTATTAAAATAGAATTGTTTTCTTAATTTGTTTAACAATTATTTTCTACAGCATTTGCATTGATGAACATCATTTTATCCACGAGGTCTTGATTTATTTGTGATCTTTTGATGTAATATAGTGTTTGTGATTCAAGTGGTAATTTACTAGAGGATCCACTGAGAGCATACACAAAGTGTTTTCTTGCAAGTCTTATTAGATTTTGGCATTTTGAAGACATTCGTGACCACCACAAAAGAGGACACTCTTCAAGACAAGGAGTTTGTTCAGATTCATATTGAGCAATTTCTAAATTCAGTCGATCTTCAAGTGACATATTATTTTTATTAGGAACAGGAGAAGTTTTAACACTTGCAACACTTCCGAGTAAAAAATCAATACCTAAAAATATATCATGTTAAATGTTTTTATAAATAATTTTTAATATTGAGAATTAAAATTTTTATTACGTAAAAATTAATACAGAACAAGAAATTTCCAATGTTTCCAAAATGTTGTACTTCACTCAAAATTTAGCAAATATTTTTGAAATTTATATTTATTTTCAAAATGCTGCACTTAACTCAAAATTGATCAAATCATTTTGAAAGTTCTAAGAAATGTTCTCATGACCATTTTTAGTAGTTCGTGTAAGTTTCAAGTTTCTAGCTACATTGTTTTTAATTTTAATATTAAGTTATTATAAATATCAATTTACTTTATGAAAGTTCTGGTATAAGCATCATATTTTGCTGTTTTTTGTTATTTTTTCAACAGATTTTCAGCGTTTTTAAAAAAGTATTGTGAAATTTTAAAAATGTCCTCTCTAAAGTACTATTTGGGAAAAACTATATTGTTACTTAAAAGTTAACATGATAAATGTTGACACTTCAAATCCGTATCTTAGTGCTTATACAGTCATGGAAATACATACGATTCCAATTTCTAGTACAGTAGAGGGCATATAGTAAGATAGTTATAAAATTATTTTGTATTTAAATAATTTTAAACAATTAAGATTGTAAATCTTAAGTAAAAAAGTATGATGAAATAATTTTAAAATATTAATTTTGTTCAAGATTGATCGATAATTTAAGAACTCTATTACATAGAGTTCAGTACACTGAGTAAACAATGAAATATGTAATATACAAAAAATTTTTATACACACATGACTATTGGAAGTGTTAAAATGTACATAGATTTTTTTAAATATGAAACATGTTTTACACATAATGTACCCGACTGTGTAATCAAAATTAAAAAATGCAAATACATAAATGTTTGATTACTGATTACAAATATAAAGGTAATATAATGTTATACTTATATTAAAATGTAAATACAAACCCGATACCCTACTTTTCTTAGGCGCATTAGTATGCCCTTCAGTTATGTTTGGTTTAGACTCATAAGTTACAGATCCTTCAGTTTCAACCATTTTTACAAGTTCTTGTTTTATTGTTGGTAAATGTTCTTCACCTTCAATCATAGGAAAATCTTTAAATCTTGGATCTAATAATGTAGATATATGTAAAAATGTCTGTACATTAATATCATTATACCTAAAAATCATAAGAACCATAAGACATATTCAACAAAAACATAAAACACTAGCATTCTTAGTACTATAAACTTACTTCCAATGAAGTTCATTTGCAAATGTGTTCTTTAAACCAGCTGCAAGATCTGAATCACTAGATTTTACTTTCAAATGAAGACTTGTTAACTGGTTAATTAAAGGTTTCAATAATGATATTAATGGTACTTTTTCTTCACTTAGAACTGTTACAGTGACTTTTAAAGGTTCAAGAGTTGTAACAACATCTTCAATAACTGACCAGTCTTTATCAGTTAATAATTCATGAGGAAAAAACCCTATGTCCAAAGTATTACATAAATTGATTATAGTATCTTTACGTTGCACAAAACGTTCTAAATTATGATATATTGTTGTCCAAATTTGTGGATATTCTCGACTAAGGAACGAATTAAAAACTTGAACAACATTATCCTGTACTGTAACTGATGTTAAAGCATTATGATGGTGTAATTTGTAAGAAACAGTCCTACATTTTATTAAAACTTCTGAAACTTCTTTAGTTTCAAAGCAAAATTTTGTACATAAATTCTAAAAGAAAAGAAATAATAAAATTAGCAAATATTTATATGACCAATCTTAATTTTAAATAACATACTTGCAGTTCATAAACTAGGCAAGGGATGAGAACAAAACCTTGAGTATGTAAAGCTGCATCCAATTCTTTGTTTGTAAATGCTTTAATTATTGTTTTTACTTGATCAATGTTGATATTCCAATTCAAAAATAATGAACCCAAAATTCCACACCACTCATTAGCAGTTCTATTAGGATTACATAGAATTGTGGCCAATTGTTTAATACACAAACCTTCTTTGTCCAACTGAAAATTATAAATAATAACTAATTTTATAATAATATCATAAATAACTTTTACAATTATTACTTGTTGAAAAAATACACTAATTGTAACATAAACATTTCCACTGGTACATTTCCACTCTTCTATACCCAAAGCAAAAGTGCTACAACTATTTGCAATACAATTAAGAACAGCACTTCGAGTAGTTTCATAAATTCTAGGTATAATGTCTTGTTCTAATTTATATTTTCCTGGGATTTCACAAGGGGCTCTCAATGTGGCAATGAGTCGCTGAAAACCCTTACCTTCAACAATATCTGGTAAATGAAGGTCAGTGATTACAAATTCAGTAATTGCATCAGACACAACTTTACTGATCATATCACATGACTGAAAAATGATGGTAATTATTGAACATTTAATTCATTTTATAAATAAACAGTTTAATATTGTAATATTTAGTAAAGTAATTGTATTTTGCAAATTAATGGAAAACAACATTACTCACTGAATTATCAATATCTTGAAATATAACAGACATCTCAGAGGTTTGTTCATGAACATTAGTAACATTTTCTTCTCCAAAGTTTTCATTAATTTCTCCTTGTATATACACTTCTGGTTGTTTTACTCTTGAAACTGATTTATTGACTTCTACCTGGCCTTCAGATGTAGCCAGTAACATTAGTTCGTTTTTTCCATGCCTTTTTTTTGGACTGCCATCTTTGGATGAACCCATTTCCAGTACCATTAATTCAGTTTTATGCCTGCTTTGTAAGTGTACTCGTAAATTAGTAGTATTACTTTTGTAAGCAAATTGTTTTTTACAAAGTATACATATAATTCGATCTTGTGTGAGTATAGCGCCATTATCTGATGCAGGAAAACCAAAATATTTCCAATAAGGACTATGCATACGCTTTGGTACAACCAATTTTTGGTAATTAACTGTTTCTATATTAGTACGATCAGGCTGTGTTTTCGTGTAAGACCGTTTGGTTTTCTTTTTTTTGCCATCTGAAATAAAAATCCAATGCATTTATTAAAAGAAAACATAAAAAACTGCATTTAATGGAGATAATTTTATCTGGAGACAGAAAATCTTTAGGAACCAATAAAGGAACAAATATTAATATATATTACTTATAAATAATTATTTTTATTTAATGAAGTTGTGTATTATACATTTGTTTATAAATACGATGATTAAGCCGCAGCACTACCACTGTTTGGCAATAAAAATTAAGAATGTGCTTTCATAGAAATACTATGGGTAATTCACAATGGTATTTTGTTAAACATATCATGCAAGAGTAGAAAATCTTTTTTATTGTTGTAATGAATGTTAAATTATATAAGATATATAAGATCCCAGATTTATTTATTAAAAATACGAGACATTTTAAATCTTACTTCTAATTTACATAGAGATTAAGGAGAGGTGATGACTCGAACCTTCAAAATCAAAATTTAAATGTAATAATTGTTAACCACATAATATTTTATTTTTTCTTCTTAAATAAGCACTAAGTTTTTGTATCTAAAAAAGTACTGAAACAAATTATTAGTTATTAAGACTTAGTTTAGCACTACAAATTTAAATAAAGGTAATGTAATTACAAATTTATACAAACTCTTAGTAAACATTTATAATAGTTTTTAGTAATATTATTATATGATTCAGATATTATTATTATTATTTATTAATCATTAAAATTAAAAATAATAATAATAATTGATTTTTGAAATTACTTCAAAATAAGATACATATGGGATGGATCATTCGAAATACGGGACAATCCTGACCAATACGGGAAGTATGGGATTCCTAATATAAGATCCACTTCTTTAACCGAAAAAGAATCATCGATTTCCGTATGAAACATAAAAGATGATCTTTTACAACAAACTGATTGATTAGAGATTATTCAGTTTATCCACCAGATATACATTAATATTAAATAAACCTAAGATTATTCAACAAACCTGCTACTATAATTATAATTATAAAGTATAATAATAATAAATTATTATTTATAGTTATAATATACCTATATAATTATAATTTTTTCAAGTTAAGACTCATGAGATATTTAATTACCTAATAATAAAATTATCAAATAAAAGTAAGTAATTAATTTATCAGAATATTGTTGAGTATGTAATTTCACTTTATAAAAATATTTGTCCTTCTTTTGTTATTTTTATATAGTGTAATATTTTCATGTGATAGACAAGCTTGGATTTGAATTGAGGAAAACAAGGAGTATACTGTAGGTATTTAATTTTCCTAGCTCTAAAATTTTTTAAATGTTTATCAATTATAGGGCGGTAAAATGTATTTTGCCCCATAGCGGAAGTAACCTTAATGCGAAATGGGTAATTATAATAAACAATAATTAAATAAATTGATATAGCTTACTATTAGTTGTTTCAGATGTTGTTTGTGATGTAGATTGTAAAAACGGCTTTAATGCAATACCTATCTTGTTTTCATTCATTATTATATTACAACTGAAGTATTTCAGTATTTATTTTGTACTTGTAAATTTGCCTCCAAAATTCGGATAATTGGCAAAACGTGGACAATCGATATTGCGATAATTATTGTCTATATCGAAATCAATTTTTGGACAGAGTAACAAAGAAATAAACAGAAAATCAAAACCAGAGCTAACAAAAATCGATCGATGTTCCGAGTTTCGTTGAGATATCGTAAGCTGAAAACACCTAACCTAAACACACTATAGTGACAGTCAGTATAGCCACGGCATCAATATTAATAATTATTAATTAATATTACCACAGAATAGATTAATATTACCCAGCGGTAGTGTAAAATCATCTAAAGGCTTTTTATTCTTGGTTAAGAGACCTTTAATTGTGGCCAAGATTTGTCAGCCATCTATTGTTTAGTACTGGTCTTCCTAAATAATTTTACTAATGGTAGTTACTGTATTGTATTTTGTTCAGACGAATTGCTCACTTGGAACCACGGATATACATAATATGGATATCTATATCCGGCGTGCTTGAAGCTAATTTCTTATCAGTTATCAAATTGGATTTTTTATCAATAATATTAATATATATTTTATTATGGTAATTTGAAAACATGCTACGTCCACGATTATAGATAATATTATTATACTTTTATTATTCGAATTCTGTGTCAAATTTTGAAAATTATTAAAAATACATAAGATGGTGATAAAACATTATCAATCTTCTTGAGTGTTCATCATAGATATACAATATAAAATATCTATACAATATTATTTATTTATGGTGTTCATAAATTAGAAATACATCACATTAATTGTCTGTACTTTCTCCGATTATAGATTTTTTTC
Organism: Stegophylla sp. TES_Ste_2020; assembly: GCA_025469315.1. Classification (NCBI taxonomy): domain Eukaryota; kingdom Metazoa; phylum Arthropoda; class Insecta; order Hemiptera; family Aphididae; genus Stegophylla; species Stegophylla sp. TES_Ste_2020. The sequence continues at coordinate 8,057 of JAIPRM010015384.1, forward strand.
TATAAACATTGTTTCATACAGAAATCTCTGTCCAAAAGTTTCGAACAGCAACTTTTTGAAACTGAATTTGCCTCTATGTAGTAGTTTAGAGAGGAAATTTTTTGAATTTCTGAACTCTCCATTTTTTTGGGGGAAAACTACCCAAAATTCAGGCACGTAGCTAAGGGGTGGCCAGATGGATCAACAGTTTACTGGCCACCCCAACTATTTTGTTGATGTACTTAGGTTAAATAAAACGTTCATTAAATTAAATCTCAAGACGAACAAAAATCATTGTGAGGAAGTATATGAATTTCAAATAATTCTGATTTTATATGTTTAAAATTCAGCATATTATAACATAAAAATTAATGCAATTATTATTAGATACATTGTTACAGTGATATTTTGATACGTATTTCTGCTCATCATTTGACCTATTTCAGTGATGAATGGAAATAACTGGTGATGGAAGTGAGAATTAAAATATTAAAATAAAAATTTAGTACAGAAGCTATAGGTTAAATTGGAGTATAGAAGTATTGCTACGAAGTTATGAACATACCTATTAAATGTTTGAAATAATACTTACATGTTATTTTCAAATTTTCAACATGATAACAATGAGGTTGTCTTGTGTTTTTTTTTCATCACGAGATAGAGTTAAGTTGCATTAACATTTGTCACCCTAGTTTGATTTTGACCAAAGTTTGGCCACCCTAGCTGTAAATTCCTGGTTACGTGCCTGCCAAATTTGATAAAAAAAAACTCAGAAACCATCATTTTTTGATCCAAACTTGTATGAAAATTTTAAACAAAGATAGACAATATGAGAAACATTTTAGCGCAAAAAAAATTTGAAAACGTGAAAAACAATTATTGGACATTTTTTTTCTCCTTAATTATTTTTTCATTTTATTTATTTATTAGACAAAAAGAGGAAAGTGAAATAAAATAAAGTATAGACGAACATAATTCGTACCACGAGTATTATTCGCTCTTTAGGTCAGATACTCCTGGTGGATGTGTTGAAAATGACAACTATTATTGTTCTTTATATTATTAACTTTCTTCGTTTAGAATTATTGAAGAAATGATTTATCGTTTCTTTAAAATTATAAACACTCACCATGAGTATCTAACCAGTGGTTAAAGTGAGAAAAACTAGGAGGAGGGGACTATAGTTCCTGAAAAATGAGAAGTGTTCTCGAGCCACACCAAATTGCCTGTTTGCTTTCACTCAAAGGCTAAAAATTATATTGATCAATATAAGCAAATTGCAAATATACTTACTTGGACAATAGTCTATAGTCCCCTTTAACCTACTCCTATGTTTATTGGGACTAAATAAATTAACATTAAAAATAACTGCCATATTTCTAAAAACTATAAAACTAACTCAAAAACAAGTATAACACTGTGACCAAATAAAAAAAAAAATTATTTAATATTGTTCGAATATTTTAGTACTATGCGCTAGAAAATATTATTCATCAGCTTACAAAGCATTTTTCACATCGGAAGTAACAAAATCCAAAACTATAACGGCAAAAAGTAAAGTAAAGTGAAGTATAGACAAGAAAGCCAGACATACTTCGCACTACCGATATTTTTCGCTCTCCAGGTCAGATACTGTTGGTGGATGTGTTGACAATGACGACTATTATTATTCTTTATATTAACTCCCTTCGTTCAGAATCGTCTTATTGAAGAAATGATTTACTGTTTCTATAAAATTCTACACGCCCATCAAAGGTATCTGACCCAAAGAGCGAAGAATATCCGTAGTACAATGCATGTTCGATTTTCTTATCTATACATTACTTCACTTTTTTGTAATAATTTAGAAATTTTGACCATTCAAATAAATTTTAGATTCTGAACGAAGTGAAGAAGCTTATGATTTTACAATGATGTTTATTTATTTATTTTTTTTCTCTTTCTGTAAATACTTTTTCGTATAGAAATACTTGTCCGAAAGTTTCGATCAGAAACTCTATAGATCCGGAATCACACCTAAATGGTACTTTAAAGAGGTCATTTTTCCAATTTCTCAATACTTTTTCCAAGCGCGGTGAAAATATGTCGAAAAATTAACGAAAAACGGCAAAATATGCAGTTACCGGCATTTTCGTAAAATTGAAA
>JAIPRM010015385.1:0-10180 GCA_025469315.1 Stegophylla sp. TES_Ste_2020
TGTCCAAAAATTTTTTTCACATTTTCAAAATTTTCTTGCGCCAAAATCTTTTTTATAGGATTTTCTATCTATGTTTAAATTTTCATAAAATTCGGATCAAAAAATGATGGTTTCCGAGTCGTTTTTTGTCAAATTTTGGGTAGTTTTTTCCAAAAAAAAAAATTGAAGAATTGAGAAATTCAAAAAATGACCTCTCCAAAGTACAATCTAGAGAAATCCGGTTTCAAAAAGTTATTGATCGAAACTTTTGGACAAGTATTTCTATACGAAAAGTTACACACAGGAAAAAAAAAAAATAAACATCATTGTAAAAACACTAGCTTCTTCACTTCGCTCAGAATCTAAAATAAAGATTATATTATGCATTCTCTGATCACATTTCAAAATAGTTAATTTACTAAATTAGCTATAACTATTAGTTAAATATAATGTGTAGACTTATAAAATTATTTTATTAGTGTAAATATAAAAAATATTTTAATGAGGTATTATGTGAAGATTACAGATTGAATAATAATAAAAAAAAGATACAAAAAATAATTCATACACCAAATGATTTTTTAAGATTTTTGAATTCATTTTCGGATAGACGCTTTGAAACATGATTCAGCAATTCCTTGATACCTAGAATCAAAGTAAAATAGTTATGCTATATTTAAATTTCTTAACATTTTAAAGTTTGTATAGGAATGCAATATTGAAATCTAATTAAAATGCATAAATTAAGATAAAACCAAATTCTATAAATATACACAAGTAGTGTAATAAACATTATATTAAATAATACATGTTGATACAACAAAATAATTGTATACTGTTATAATTGTAGTTTTCTACAGACAATTACTTAAAAACAAATGACAGGGATTTGCAAATTTAATTTACTTTATTATTATCACATTTAGGATTTTTTTTAGATTTTAAATGAAGTGAAGAAGGTAGTGTTTTTACAATGATGTTTTTTTTTTCTGTGTACAACTTTTTGTATAGAAATACTTGTCCAAAAGTTTCGATTAATAACTTTTTGAAACTCGATTCGCCTCTAGATTGTACTTTAGAGAGGTCATTTTTTGAATTTCTCAATTCTTCAATTTTTTTTGGGGAAAGCACTACCCAAAATTTGACAAAAAACGACTCGGAAACCATCATTTTTTGATCCAAATTTTATGAAAATTTAAACATAGATAGAAAATCCTATAAAAAAGATTTTGGCGCAAGAAAATTTTGAAAATGTGAAAAAAAATTTTGGACATTTTTTGAAAATTTTTTTTTTTTTTTATTATTAATTTTCTTCGTTCAGAATCGTTTTACTGAAGAAATGATTTATTGTTTCTTTAAAATTTAATACGCCCGTCAAGAGAATACCACCCGTCATGCGAAGTACACCCATCGTGCGAAGTATGCCCGGCGTTTTTATTATTAAACTAGACTATATATTTTGATTTGAACAAGTAATGTCTAACTACTTATAATTTTCAAGTAACGTTAGGCCTAGCATTAAAATCAATTATATAATACTACCAGATTAATGGATAGTCTGGTGTCTGCTAATTTCAGCTAGATGTTAGTGTGTATATGTACCTACAAAGAAATACTGGGCTAACAGTAAATCATAGAGGAAGACAAATGAGATAAGGGCTCATTCAACACAAATTAAAGTATAAAGATGTGATTGTGGGGAAGTTAAGCAAACAATGAATCACACAGTGACAGAGTGTCAAAAGATTATGTCCCAAGTTTTATTTAGAAACCTTTAATTTGGTAATCTGGATGGAGGAAAATTGGTTTCACTTTTAACTATATCATCTTTAAAAGATTAACAACCAGTATCATTTTCATAAAATTTTTTTACCGATTTAGTGATAATAATAATAATAACCTAATATATTTGTAAAAATTAATTAGGGTAAATTTGGCCTTGCCCAATTGCCTATTGAAGGGAAACTCAAAATTAATTCTTACACAGTTTAAAGTACAAGATCCACTGCTTAAAAGCTTTAATATTTATTTTAATATTTTACTTGTGATATCATTTAATGATTATGTGTTAGTATATCGTATAATAAGATTTACATTAATTATATCATAGTACAACGTAAATACTTTGTCTATATTTTACTTACTTTTTATTGTCTAATAAATAAAGAAAAGGAAAAAATAAATAAGAAAAAAATGTAAGAAAAATTCCAAAAATTTTTTGCGCTAAAATATTTCTTATAATATTGTTTATCTATGTTTACATATTCATAGTTAGGAATGTTAAGATCAAAAAATGATGGTTTTCGAGTCTTTTTTTTTATTAAATTTTTTGTAGTTTTACCCAAAAGAAAAATTGAGAAATGTAAAAAATGACCTCTCTATAGTACCAACAAGAGGCAAATTTGAATACAAAAAAATTTTTAGTCAAGTATTTTTATACGAAAAAGTGTTCACAGAAAAAAAAAATAAACATCATTGTATAAACAGTAATTTTTTTAGTTTGTTCAGAATCTAAAATGTTTCATAGCAAAATTAGTATGAATTAAATAAAGGTATAAAAATGTATTATTAAAATAAAATTACAACAAATACTTACATGCCACTTCACTGTCAGTACAAAACATTACTAACATTTGTAGTCTAGGTAATTTACTAATGCCCATTAAATAATCTTTTATTTCATAATTATTTTGAATAAATTCTGACTTCAGTATTCTAATAATATCCACAAACAAATCATTATCCATAGAATTACATACAATTGATGGTAAACGCTTGCCAGGAATTTGCTAAATTAATTAAATTTCATAATAAACAAATGTATTAACTTGTATTTAAATTTACATCTTACTTTCAAATATTGACACAATAGTTTAGAATCAGTTTTTAAGTATGCCCAATCTTTCTTTAGTTGTATATATGTTTGTGGGCATGGAGGAACTACCAAGCCATATGTTTTTTTAGTTGAAATTAAGTTATTTTGTGAAGAAATTGTTTCTTTGTTTTCTTTGAAATTATTACTTTCTTTACACATTTCTTTTAATGTAGTTTGAAGTAAATACATATCATCAAAATCTTCTGTGTCTACTTGAACATCTTGAATTTTGGGTGTATAGAGAGGTTTCTGAAAAACCCAAACAACCAAAAATAAAATATCATTATTAATAAATATAAAATTAATATAATATATTTCTTTATGTACAAAACTAATTGTGATATAAATTTTAAGCTGCTTATTAAATTATATCAATAGTTGTTGACATTACACCAAAGATTATAAAATTTATGATTATATTTAGTATGTTTAAAACTTTTTCAGTATTTTTGATATATTATATTAAGGGTTTTAACTTAATTTTTAAGTACTTGCATGGGTAGTATTTAGGTTGTTTATCTACAAAAAAAAAAAGAAAAGACTAGTTGTAACTAAATATGCGAGTCAACTTGGTGAGACTATCAGATATTTTCTATTGATGAATTATCGACACAATGGAAGTAAAAAAAAAATTCTTAATTTAGGAAGATGTAGAAGTGCTACCACATATATGTTGGTGTTATGTCAAAGCATGTGAGTAATTAATGGGAAAGTCTGACATATTCATTTAAGGTAATAAAATAATCACCAGTTAACCTGTATGTCATATAATCAGACCCGTAGGCAGACAACATTTTCAAGTGAAAAAACAATTTTTTTTTTTTTTGGGGAGGGGGAGGGCATTATGAAAAACAATATTAATTCTATTTTTAATTCATAAATTGGAGGGGGATCCAATGATTGGGTTTAAGGAGAGCAATGCCCCCTTTGACTCCCCTGTAATACAGGTCTGTATATAACTGTACAATATAACAAAAATATAAAAAAATAATAATAATTCATAATTATCCTATCATACCTTTGATCTGAGATGTGGTGGTTTTTGTTTAATAGTCACTTGTTTACAACCTACTCTAGAACGCCAGTTGGGCACAGCATTTTTTATTGGTTTTTCAATGTCTTTACATAATATATTTGAACTGTTATTTTTAGTTTGTTGGTTTACCAAATCATTTTTCTGGCATTTAATGTTTGAATTGATTTGTACTGCACCCTATTACAAAATAATGTTATATATTATATAATTTAGTTTAATTAGTAATAAAACAAACAGAAGCACCCCGAGGCCAGCAAACTGATGTATTAGAGTATTTAATAATACTGATATTGATTTTCTTTACTCTTAACAGAGTTTGCCCTATCCACAGAAGGCTATGGAAATAATGTTAAACATATTATCCTCTTACCTGTTTAGTTTTATTGTTCACAACTTCTATATCAAGTTTAGCTTGCTTGTTATTAGGTTCTAGTTCAAGTATTTTATTTAAATCAGTTTTTGCTTCATTATACTTTCTAAGAGCTATATAAGCTGCACTTCTTCTTTGATATGCTTTAACATAAGTGTTATCCAATTTAAGAGAAGAATTACAATCAGCAATTGCTTTTTGAAATCTGTAAATAATTTATATATGGCACCAAATTTTTCTGAATTAACAAAATATTGAACATAAGCTTATAAATCAACTTACTCATTTGTTTTAAGGTAGCATAATGCTCTATTAGCATAAAATACTGGATCTTTGTTATAATATTCTATGGCTCTTGTATACCTTTGTATAGCCTCTGGCCATTTTTGCTTTTGTACTAATTCATTACCCTAAATTACAACAATATTTATATAATTTAAGTAAAATAATAAAATTGATAACGGGGATATAAAAATATTTGCATCTGAAGTTTTTACGGCATGCATAATATTATCATATCAAAATTAAATAAACAACATATTAAATGAGACCTATTACTTTGTTGAAATAAAGTAAAATAAAATAAAATAATAATATTAATAAAATGACAGATTAAAGAAAATATGTAAATTTTTGGACTGGTAGAGGTAGTTTTCGAAATATTAATATGTAGGATTTAAGTAAAAGTATATTTAGTGACAAACTTAACCACCGCAATATTTTACGTAAAAATAATAACAATATAATAATAGTTGTTACATTTTGTATTAAGAAAGCTACATTTTCTAATCAGCTAAAACAAAATTTACTTTCCTACAAATTTGCAGCCCTATTTTTAACGCATCACATATGATGCATAATTACAGTTAATAGTTTAAAAATTGAGATTGAATTGACATTAAGTTACGCTGAGCACATTCTATTTTCTAACATTTCATTGAATGTAAAAGTTGTATAAAAAGTTTAAAAAGGCCAGGCATACTTCGCTTTACGGGTGGAATATTCTAGGAGGGTGTATTGAGTTTTAAAGAAACAATGAATCATTTCATCAATAAAACGAATCTGAACAAAGGTTGTTGTTATACAATAACCAGATAATAATAATTACTATGTTACTATGGTTATCATGGTGTCCATGTTAGGGTAGGGTAGGATAGGGTAGGGGACAGTATCAAACATTGGCCAATAATCAAAGCGATAAGTATTAACTCTTTGAAATAATACAAATTTCGAAAAATGCTAAGTATAAAGGGGCACATGTAAACTCCCCTAAAAATTATTTTGCTACAGTATTACTTTTATGTAAACTCCCCTAAAATAATATTGTTACGAAATTTCTTCTAAGTAGATTCCTCTAAAAAGATATTCGATTATTATCAGCAATTTTAACGATTATTATTTTGTATAATAGTAACTATTAGACCCAATTAGTCATTTACAATCCATAATAGCTTACCAAATCTAACAACCAACAAATTGTATTAAATTTATAAATAGATGTTTAATATAATTTAATCCTATCAAGAAATACTTGAAATGCAATGTTACTATTTATATAATAATATCATATCATATAAGCATTGATATCAGATATTGAACATCTATTTTAATAATTTATTGATTGATATCAAAATTCAATTTTAATTCCACGATAAAAATCAATCATTATGTTAATCAATACTTGTCAAGCCAAACGCTAGTTACTTTAAAATTGACAAAAATCGAATACCTCTTTTAAGAGAATTTACATACAAGAAATACAATAGCAAAATATTTTTAGAGGAAATTACATCAAAGTAATACAATAGCAAAATAATTTATAGGGGAGTTTACTATCATGGGAATTTATAACATTTTATTTAGGGGAGTTTAGAGATGAATTTTGATTCAAAAAGTGGCTGATCGAAGCTTTTGGATTAGTATTTCTATATGCAAAAGTGTTTACAGAACTATAAAAGAAAATAAACACAAATGTATTAATTCATAAGCTTCTTCCCTCTGCTCAGAATCAAAAATGCATTAATTCTTTACTTATTACCATAAAAAAATACAACATACTATAGATTCGACCCTCTCCCCACCCCAAAAACAAAAATTCATTACTGACATGCCATGACTTAAGTTTTTTTTTGTTTTGTAGACAATTTTTCTTAGGCATTTCTAGTATTTCAATTTTTTAATATCTTAAAAATTACTTTGTAATATTAAATAAACGAGTGTGCAGACTCTATTTAAGTATCATAACACAAAATTGGAGATCTTTGGCAATAAAGAGAACATGAAATCATAAAATATAAGGCTACATTTAATTCACGGCTGTATCCAGAGAGGGAAGGTCTGGGTTTAATTCCCTCCTCCCAAATTGTCTAAAAAATTCTTTACATTTATTTTACATTATATATTTTCAATATATAATTTAAAGTTAAATTTCTCATTGAAAAAAATGATAAAATAAAACCCCCTCAAAATTTCATTCATAGGACCGTAGGTACTATGAGTAGCAATAAGTAATATAATTTTAGATTCTTAGTAAAATGAAGAAGCTAGTGTTTTTACAATGTTTATTTTTTTAACTTTTTTACTGTTAACACTTTTTGGTATCAAAATACTTGTTCGAAAGTTTTGACCTGCAACTTTCAGAATCACAATTCGCCTTTAAATGGTACTTTTGAGATGTCAATTTTCAAAATTCTCAATAATTTTTTCAAAATTTGGGAAAAACAATCCAAGATTTGACAAAAACATTTTTTTCTTAATCCAAACTTTATGAAAATTATGAAAATATGCAAAAAATTCTAATGGTGCAAAGTATGTCTTGCTTTTTTTTTTTTGTTAATACATATATAAGAATATTACCAATTTTTTTTCATATAAACCATCAGCTTGTTGAGTATTTAAACGGTCATTAGTTGCGCTCTGTCTAACATTTTTCTTGGTTTCACTTTGTAGATCCAATTCTTTACAAGCATTATCCTAATAAAAATTACCAGTGTTAACATAGTAAATATTGTCTTAAATTACAAGACGTAATACATACAGCATCAAATTTGTCCCAAGCAGAGTAGTCCCATGGTTTTTTGTTTAACCCAGTTTTAGATGAATCAATTTTGGATTTTTTGTTGTCATCTGTGTTCTGAAAATTTGATTTGAGCTAATTATACCTATGTATACAATAATTATTTCTATACAATTTTTGTTTTAGAAAATACTTTTACAGGTGGAGAAATTTCTTTTCGCTTCATTTGTTCTTGCCAAATGTTCATGTCACGCAAATAATTTGATAACTCTTCTTCATTGTCTTTCAATTGTTTTTTTAGTAAATATGGATTATTCATGCCCAATTATCGGAGTACGGACAAATTTTTAGATAAAATACCTGTTTAAAAAATTACTAATCAAATTAGTTATTATGAATACTTAATGAAAAAGCGCAGAAGGCTTTTTAAATCTAATCGGATTCTATACAGAAACAGAACAGCAAAATTATTTAAATATGGTTTTAGTGATTACAATTTACACATAGATTGAGATCTCTGTGGTATAAGCATTAATAAACACTATATAATTTTTGATGATCTGTGGCACACCAGTGAGCCACATAGTAGAAATCTATTATTTATGTCATTCATTCAAATGTGTATAAATAACCTGTCATGAAATCAAGATTTGTGTTATTATATTTGAACCACACTTACAGCCACAGTATTACAAAGTATGCTGAATGCCTGTTATTTTTTAATGTCTACAGATTATCAGTTATCACTTATCAGTTGCTTAGATTTTATTGACCCATCAACCCATAGACCTTATAAATGGTAGAAGGTTTATGCATCAACATATAGAAATTGCATACTCTTTGAAATGTATTATCTTATTTTTAATGACTTCTTTGAATTTTATCCATGTGCTTACAATAATAGTAGTGTGGTATCAGTAGGTATATCATTTAAAATTTTTATGTGTCTTTAAAAGTATTATGTATTTTAATTTCCATGTTTTGAAGATTTTTTTCCTTTTTGATATTTTCTATCAGTAGTTAAATATTCCTCAGTTTTTTTAAAAAAGGAATTCGGGCTTCTGCATAAAATTGTTCATAGGTAGGTTTTATGATTTACTTTTAATGTAATAATTTCTAAATGTGTGTTTTATATTATAGTCTTGCTTGAATAATCAACTTAAAATGGCAAAGTTTCGAAAAAAATTGAATTCCAAAGGTAGTAAACGATGGGTGAAAGGACAAAGCTCTGTCACCAATCCAGACTCAAAAAAATATCGTTCACAAGCTCAAATGAATTTTGGCAAACCCATTTTCGGTAAATTATACATTAATGGATATTAGTATAATTTAAATAGGAAATTAAAATATTTCTAAATTTCTACAGGTGCTGTTTTAAATGAAGGAAAGAATCAATTAACTCAAAACACTTTGAAGCAACATGATACTATTATGAACAATAATGGTTCTAACAAATCTAAGCCACATGATGTTATGTCTAGTGCTTCAGGTTCAACTTACAAAACTTTTGAGACATTTGCTTCTGACTGGAGTTCATGTACCAATCCATCTTTTAATAGGTATATTGTATATTATAAATCTTCTAATAGATCATTAGTTTTATGTTGATACTTGATAGCCATGTACATATTTTTTTTTCAATTTTTATTATGTTGTATTTTCATAGGTACCTATCTCATGCTTATAATATTACTGAAAAATATAATAATTGCAATTTAAAATGTCACTTTGTTGGTAAATAGGGTACAGATTTTTTTGTTACATAAAATTCAAAATATGTAAGCACATAAATATTTATTAAACATTGAAACAAATAAATAATTTAACAATTCAAAATATAGTAATTATCCAAAAATATTTAACTAAGTATGTAATGTTAAATTATTTTATTGTAATACTTATAATTAAATATTAAGAAAATTAAACTTGCATACAAATACATAAACATAATTGGGTGTTGTATTGTTTAAAATTTCATAATTCATGCTCATATTTACCATCAATAAAAATATGTGTTAACATAAAAATTCTCAAACTTGTCATAATCATTAAACACAAGAGATAACTGTATGAAATTTGTTTGAATATGTGAGTAATCAATAAAATTTACCCTGTAATTTACAAATAATAACTTTGTATCATTTTAATTGTACATTAAGCTTTGTAACCAAAAAAGATAATTAATGTATATCTAACTTTTGGAGACATTTTTTTCCAAAAGGATTTGGTATTACATAGTTAACATTTGAATAACAATAATAAGTCTGTAATTATAGTACTAATATGTATATATTAGTGATCTTCAAATTCCTTGTGTAGATATAAAATAATTGATTAAAAAATATTAGCTTCTAAATAATTAATTACAAGCAAATAAAGGGTAAGTCTAATTGATTGAACTGAATTATTGAATAAACTGAATGAATAAGTTCTACAATGCTGCCAGTTGTTACTGGATAATATAATACCGACTGCTCTGCAAATCGAAAATATTGCTTGATTCGCTGTGAAATATTGGGACATTTCAATTTGATTATCGTAAATTGTATACTTTAGAAATGCCTAAAATTATGGTATGAACAATGGGTCCAAATTCCCAATCTAATGACAGAGATTTGATATGATAAATTTATTTTCCAACTAGTAGCACTATGGAGCTCATCCGTTAAATCATTCAGTTCAATCAATCTGACTTGCCTCAAATAATTGAAGACCTGGGGGCAACAACCGGACATCTCCAAATTTTGGTCAAAATCACATTTTCGGTTATAATTGTTAAAAAAAAAAAACACGTCGTTTGGTGCAACAACCAGATATATCCGATTCTTAGATACTAAGACATTAAACAAATGGAGATGTCCAGTTTATTATTTGATGCAACAACCGGACATATCCGGATATGTC
>JAIPRM010015386.1:0-10180 GCA_025469315.1 Stegophylla sp. TES_Ste_2020
TATTAGTATATTCTCTAATAATACAGCATATACTATTTTTATTTCTTTAGAAGTGATAAAAAATTAATAACTTAAAATAGCGGGAGGGGCCATGGCCCCCCCGGCACCCCCCTGCGGGCGCCCATGTACACAATACTGTAACAGACAATGTACAGAAATAAATGAATACTGGATGAACATAGGAAGCTGTTCAGTTGTCTTATAATTATACATTTTATCAAGTATTTATTTGCTATTGTATTAGGAAGCAATTATTATTGTATCACTAACACAAATATTATGCTTTATACTTGTTCTTAAAAATTAGATATATAATAGCCTACATTTGTGTCACATACTTTTGTAGGTACATTGAATAAATAATTTCATAAAGTATATGTTAGTAATTATGGATTCAAAACATGATCGCATTGTCATAGTGACATTTATATAATATTTGGTACCTACTATCATTGATATTAAATACTAGTATTTATATTCAATGCTACTATGTAATAAGGGGCAATGAACTAAATTAACAATTAACTAAAACCAAAGTATCTGGGTTAAGATATAAAAACACATATATTATTATTTGTCTCAGTCAAATATAAAACTGGTGGTTAAACAGAACCTAAATGGACTTAAAATACCATTAGTGTAGTCAAGATGTATGTAATTTGTAATATCTCATGCCTTTCATTAAAATGTATTAAACTTTTAAATATTTACTATAAAACAATGCTTAATGGCATGTTTATTTTAAGGAATACTGTTTAGGTTTTGATTTTTATATACATACCTCATGGATTTCTGAATTCTCATTAATAATTAACTCAATAATAAATGAACTGGAACTTTAAATACAACCAGTCTTAATTTGTTAATATTTTTGTTTTCTTTTATTCAAAAATATTTTATAAAAGAAACATTTATATTTTATTGCAGTGGTGGTTTGAGTAATTGGCTTTATCAAGTAACATTACTCAAAGGTAATGCTGAACCTCGTGATATTTTGATGAGGCTATATGGTCAAACACATGGTGAAAATGCTATTGAAAATATCATTACAGAGTCTGTGATATTCACATTGCTGTCAGAACGTGGTTTGGGGCCTAAATTACATGGAATATTTCCCGGAGGCCGCCTAGAAGAATACATTCCGGTAACCCTGCTCACCATTAATAATACATTTTAAAAATAATTAATTTTTAATTAAAGTAGTTTGTTTAATTTAAAGTAGATAATTTATTTTGCCATGAAAAAAAAAAAAAATTAAAATGTTATACTAAAAATAAAAAAATGAATAGTTATCCTTTACCTTCTCTTAAAATATATATACCTACCTAAACAATAATTAAATTATTAAATTAATAAATGTTAACATTTAAATCAATTATCAAGGGATTATTATTAAAGTTAAATAGATTTTTAATAGGTACTTACGAAAAATTTCAATATGTATTTGAGTTTATTTTATTGGTTGTTGAAGTGTAGTTCTTGCTAATATTTGCTATTAGCTGTTTTTAAGTAAATACTTTATACAATATACTCTTTTAAATTTGTTATAAGTTATTTTACAATACATTTTGTTAATTTGAGAATTCTTATAAACACACAATACTTTTTATTTTGCATTTAATTTAATTATAATTATTCATTTTTGTGTGATAAAATCATGAATATTAGCTTTGATTATGCAGATTCATATTTACAAATCAAAATAATTGTTTATTATATTACATTTTATTTAAATTTATGTGTAAAACTGATAAAACTATTAGTTGTATGTATCATAGATATTATATACAATTTAAATTCATATATTCTTTATTACTTTTAGGATAATTAATAGTTAATAAAATATAATCAAGCCTAAAAAATATTTCATTTAAGCAAACTATAATATTATATTTACTTTTGAATCATCTAACATCACTAGTATACATTTTAAATGATAGATTTTTTTTTGTGGCTTCTTGCCAATTGGTAGTAGATATAAATAAAATGTTTCTTTCAATGTAGGCTATTTAAAAATTTAGGCACATTGCTGATGTTTTACCAATTACCAGTATTCATCCCTGAGAGTTAAAATGAAAAAAATGCCCAAATGTGTCTGTAATATTTATGTATCAACATACTTGAATGACGTTGACATAACATATTCTATTGGCTTTTGGATATTTTAAAATTATTCCAAAAGTCGAACATAAATTTCAGACTCAAAAGTGAAGTCCATCAGTTTACAAATTATGATGTTATTCATAGCTGATCAGTAAGTTGAGCTTTGAGTACATTTAAATGTTAAGCACTTCTTAGGATTATTTAGTGACATTAACCCTTATATGTATGATGTGTTTTATTATTATTATTGTTTTATGTATTTTTGTCCTAGATTAAAAACAAGTACACAAAATAAAAAACGTCCAATACTTAGACTTCATGCAGGAGCAAACTATTATTAAATAACACTCATTTTAAATTAAATTAAATAATTAACGTTTATTGTGTGTGTCTATGACAACTTTCAGGCTCGGTCATTGAAATCTGAAGAGTTAAGCGATCCAAAATTAAGCCTTATGATTGCAGAAAAAATGGCAGATTTACACCATCTCAACATTCCTATTAATAAAGACTCTACATGGCTATGGGACACTATGGATAGGTGGTTACAACAGCCAAATAAAGACGTTAACTGGTCACAGGGAAATTTGGAGCTTGATCAAATATTATCCAGAAATCTCTCTGACGAAACTCGTTGGCTCAAGTAAGAATGCATATTTATAGTAAGTAAAAGAATGGAGCTTAAAATATTAAAACTTAAATATTTTTCTAATTCTAGGAAACATTTGACTAAATTGAGGTCACCTGTTGTATTCTGCCACAATGATCTCCAAGAGGGTAATATTCTTTTGAAAGAAAACGAACCTCCAGGTGGTCGATCATTATGCCTTATTGATTATGAATATTGTGCATACAATTACCGTGGTTTTGATATAGCCAATCACTTTGTCGAATGGACATATGACTATACAAATCCTATTTATCCACATTTCTCAGTTAATAGAGAATTGTTTCCGACAAAAGATCAACAAGTAAATATAATTAATTCCCTACTCATTATATTTTATTTCATAAATATTGTTAATTTTTTTAGACAGAGTTTTTGAAACGATATTTTCAATGTATGGGAAGTGAAGAATCAATAGAAATGATACTCGATGAAGTACAACATTTTATTTTGGCATCACATTTATTCTGGGGTATATGGAGTATTGTCAATAGTCGAATATCAAAAATTACTTTTGGATATAGGGTGAATATTTTTTATTTTGGATTATTTAGTAATATGTATCAAAAGACAAAATTATAATTATAATATTTTAAAATAGCTTAGAATTGAGCCAATATTTTTTATTATTATTATTATTTATTTTTTTTAATAGTTATTTTTTATAATAAGTAAAAGACAAAGGAGCTTTTTAATTTGAAAGAAAACCATTGAAGAGAAAAAAATATATATTTAAATAACACATTTATTTTTATGTTTTTAGGAATATGCAGTGGAAAGACTCAATTCATACTTCAAGCTCAAAGATAGTTTAGTAAATAATAAATAGTATGTAACATTGGAATGTTTGTGAGAACACGGGGAAAATAGGTTAATTGTAGACCAATATTTAATATTCTGGTGAAGACTGATTTATATTTCAAATGTTTGGTCCTTAATTTTATCACTTATTAGTCTGATTATTTTGTCTTTTTCACTTAATATAAATTAATAAAGTGTTCTTAAACGTATTATGAGCTTTAATTAAATTTGTATACACGAGTAATGTTAAACAGTAACACGAGCTTAATTTTGTTTTTATTTTTCAAATAACAAGAATTTTAACATTTGACTACTAATAATAGAGACCAGATTCTTTCTAAATTGTTTTTCATATTTTTCCAAATTTATAAAGTTAAATGTTATATTTTCATTCTGGCACTGAGTACTCATATTCTGATAATGTTATTTAAGATACAAACTATGTATTATGTAAAAAAAAAAAAAATTGAGTTATAAGCTGTACAATAATAATTATTAATTATTTTATCACCAATATGTGATTATTGTACTTAAAACAAATGATGTTACTGTAAAATCCATCCTGCACTTTTTATATATTGCTATTATGTGTCCTATTAGCTGTTATTATGTATAATTTAAATGTGATTTACTATTTTTTTTTATTTCTAGGTCTTTTATTGTGTGTTTTAAAGTCTAGACTTTTTCTGTCTTATTTTGTTTTTAATGTTTAAATACATTTTCCTGTAGTATTTATTTGTTAGTAGTCATATATTGTCATGGTTTAACTATTGTATTAAGAGAAAGAACCAACTGTTAATTTTAAGAAGTTTTAAATGGAATTGTAATTATTGATGAATATTAAATACAAACACATAAAAAAAGTACAAACAACTATATTCACATACATACATACATATCAATATTATAATTATAAATATTCTATTTTTGTTATTTCTAAATGTTTGCAATTAATTGTACTAAATACTAATACTTAGCAAAAGAATTGATATTTAAGGACTATTTACATCCAATCTATGAAAATTTGCAGATTATTCAATTTTTTAATCAAATATTTTTCTTTTTGCACAAAACTATTTTATATGGTATGTTGAATAGTAAGTGAATGAAAGTTTAAAATATTTGTTCTCTGAATTCACTTATTGACATTCATTTTCTATAAAAGCACTATTTTCTCTTTATTAAGTTTAATAAACTGTATAAAATTTTTGTAAGTTTGAAGATTTTGTTCTTATAATAAGAATTTTATTTGAATTTTTAATTATAAGTTATGATGCTGGTTTAATTGCACATGTTTCTTCATTACTTTTTTTTTACATTGCTATGATATATATATATATGCATACGTACAAGAAAATATTGTTGTGTTTTATATTAAGTTGTGATAGAGAGTAAATTGGGTTATCAAGAACATGTAAAAAATATGATTTAGCGGTGGCGTACCTGTGGTATGGGCGATAGGGGCATTTGGCTCCTCAACTAAAATATTGATATAATTAAAGCTGGATATACTTTGAATCATGGGTTTTCTTTGCTCCTTGGGTGGGATGCTCTTGATGGGTGTATTTAATTTTAAAGAAACGATAAATAATCTCTTCAATAAAACAATTCTGAGTGTTTTTCAATTTATATAAGACAAATTTTCTAAAAATGTATGATGTCAATTTATACAAAAAAAAATAATAATAATAAATAAATAAATAAAATAAATAAATTACATTTTTTATATAACTCTATCTTTATTTAAATTTTCATAAAATTTGAAGTTGTTTTTGTCAAATTTTGGGTAGTTTTTCTGAAACATTGTGAAAATTATTGACAATTTCAAAAAATTTTCTCTCAAAAGTACCACCTAGAGACAAATTGTGATTTAAAAAAATCCTGGTTGGAAATGTTGAACAAATATTTCTATATGAGAAAGTGTAAGAGAAAAAAAAGTAAACATCATTGTATCTACGAGCTTCATGGCTACACTCAAAATCTAAAATTTGAAATTAATTTCATCCTTCCTTTGAGGAGGGCCTAGGTACGCCACTGTGATTTAGATGGTTCAAATGTTAGTTTTTATTTTCCTAATTTTATTTGTTCCTTTTGTAGTTGAATTATTAAAATATTGTTGATTAAATTCGGTCATGTTTTTAATAATTTATGGTTTTTTTGATAGTTAAAAATATTTTGATGTACTTATTATTCTACAAATAAACATTTTTCTTATTTACTGTTATGAATAATCTTATTCATGTCCTTTTTTTTTATTTATTGAATGGCATATTTGGTTAAATTTTAATTGAAAATACATAAATGATTTTAAAAAATTGTGGTTACTGTGATTTATTTTCTACAATAAAATATCCTAAATCCAGAATAATAAAGTTAATATACAAGCATATGAATTAGTATTTTAATTTTATACATCTAAAAATTGTGTGATTGCTTAAGAATCCATACTAAGGAATTTTTTTAAATTGCACCTGATCATAATAGTAATGATCTAATTACTTTGGTAGAAACTTAACTTAAGATAATTCATATATAAGGTAAAAATTTAATATAATATTATTATAATTACTTATTTTTGATTTAAACATGTTACCACATAAGGATGACATTAAAGTTCTTATTCTTTTAAATTATTCATATATGTTCTAAGAACTGATTTTTAAAACCGTTACCTTTTTTGATTCCCTCACATTCTAAAATTTAAATCTCTGTAAAAGTGCGAGTCTAGACTACTAGAGAAGTCTAGCGGACAAGATTGTTACTAACACTTTAATATTTCACAGTGTTGTTGTAATATTGAACCTTGGTATATGTGTGCACAACTGTGGTTCATGTTAACTGTTATCATTATGTAGTTTTTTGCTCATGTTTTCCTGATTACAGGTTGAGTAATATCATTATATGCTGTGGTAAAAAAAAAAAATATTGTTCTTATTTTTTTTATTGTTCTCCGTCTGTTGTTGTGTTTGATTTTCATCGGTAAATTCGTTGAGCTGTGAGTTGAGTTATAAAAGTTTTACTACTTTCCGTCGAACGTCACCATCGGAGACATTGTCGGACAAAACGGAGACAAGAACGGGCGTGCATGGCTTTAGCCGCTGTTCAGACGTCTCCGACCATTGGGACTTCGCCTCAAAATTCTGTAAGTTCCTTTTGTGTTATTATTATTACTATACAATGTATAAGGTACTCTTTGAAATTAAGTCTCGCAAACCAAAAGGCTGAGATAATATTTTTTAACAATAATAAACGTTTATAAAATCCTGCAGCTGTAACGTATGCATTGTAAATATTTAGGTACGTACATAAAAATTATTCAGTTTAGTCGTTTTTGTTGTTATTGTTTTCATTTAAAAACTGACAATTCATTTTTTTACTAAAATATATTGATAGAACTAACACTCTTTTAAGAAATTAACTGCTATAATTAAAAATTGCTTAATTATTCATTAAAAAATGAATAATCGTGAATATTCAATTTGTTAATCAACTTGAATAATTTTAAAAAAGATTAATTTTCCGTTGAAAATAATGTTTTGTTTTGGGCAGTACTTATTAAGCTTCACGTCTTTTTTAATTTAACATTTTTTACAAAGAGTTATTTTAGTATAAATCTTACGCTTAATGCAGTTTTATTTTTTTGTTTACCAAATGCTAATAGAACTTTTACTTGGATACCCTTTAGGTTAACAAAAGACATTAAAATGAAATATTAGATAATAAAAAAAAAACTTCGATTGAAAAAGTTTGATCTGTTTTAAATTGTATTAAATGTTAAAAACTGTTGATGATTTTACCTATTTTCTAAAAACAACCTTGTTGGATAATATTTTTGATGTTAAGTTTATCTTAATGTAATTCCTATCAATTATCGAGTTTAAAACCCAGTTTAAAAGAATAAATCTTCTCTTATGTAATATAAGTAGTTTTCTTTCTTATGCTGTGCAGTGTCTTATCGCAGATGAAATATATATACATATAAATACATACCAATAATTCATATAATCTTTGGTCTGATAGTTACATGTGTTTAATAATTAGGTATGATTTTTGATTCAATTTATATAATTTCCTAATTACATAAATGAACTCGGAGGTGAACTCTTTACTGTAGTATCAGCAGTTATCATAAAAAACATTCATTTAAGTAACTTATGTTTTTATTCATAAAATTGTGTTATTGTAGAGGCATATTATTTGTAGTTAGTTGAAATAAACTCGTTAATGAGATTTTATAGTATAACAGATATACTTATGTAAACAAAATTGACCTAGAACAATTTGAATAACTAGAATTCATTCAGTGTAACTGATTTAGTATGTAAGTGCTTGATTTTAATTATATACGTTTGTATCATGATCAGCATGTATCTAATTATTATATTTTATTATTCATAAATCTTCAAGACATTAAAAATGAGTAGGAACATAGATTATTATGATAATATGAATGTATACATATGGAATACACATTTTATAAAATATATCGCCTCGACCGAGATTTTACCGCTAGACCACCATATTCATATTAAAAATAATATGGGTTTATCCTCGGTTTTACCATAGTATCCGCAAACACTAAATTTTCAAAATCGATTAATTCGGAAAATATTGATGAACGCGTATTTCAGTACATACCATCGTACTCAGCATCAAAAAATACAAAATATGGCTAAATAACATTGCTAACATTTTAGGCAGTGGCGTAGCATTGGGGGAGTGGGCTAGGGATTCGCGCCGGGCTGCATTTTTTAGAAGGGGTGGCAAAAAAGTTTGTTTCATCTCAGTGTTAATTCGAAAAACAGCGAACAAAAGAAAAAGCGTCACATACTGACGTATACCAAGGATATTTTTCGCTCCACGGTTGGATCGTGGGTGTATTATTTTTAAAGAAACGATAAATAATTTCTTCAATAAACGATTTTGATTGGAGCTTCAGTTAATATACAATCATAATTGTGGATTATGTTTATGTTTAACAACTGTTATTCAATAGAAATTTTTATTTCGGTATTTTCAGTAAATTTGTCCGTATTTTTTTCAATTTTCTTTTTATCAAAACCTTGTAAAATTTTGAATCATATGTCCATAAAAATTTTCTTCACCAAAATATTCGCAATGTAATTCTTCATCTATGTACAAAGTTTCATAAAGATCGACTAAACCAATTATTTTTTAAATGTTGAAAAGTGTAGTTCAATATGAAACTATTAAGTTTTGTCAAAATGCGAACATTAACGATTATAAATAAAAAAAAAAATCTGCCTTTCGATTTGCGAGATTTTATCAGTACTGTTAGTAAAACGTATGAGTATGTATGTATTACATTTTCAGGTCTCAATATCAAGAGATTACAATTTTACGAATTAAAAACGAGAAATTATCAATATTTTAAAAGTTCTATACTTAACTTAAAATTTGTCAATTATTTTTTAAATTTTTATGATGCCTGCATGTGATTATTTTTAGCAGTTGGTAAAAGTTTCAAGTTTCTATCTTTATTATTTTTGGTGTTCAGTTAAAAAAAAAAAAAAAAATCAAATAAATGAAAATTTAGGATATGGCATATTTTACCATTTTTTATAAATTTTCCAGTAATTGTGTAAGGTTTTGTTATATTTTAAGCTAATAATATCAAAAGTTAAAAAATTTTATTTGACGAAACCCAACAAAACACAATGCAATTCTAAAATGCTTTATTTAATCTCAAAATGATCAGATTTTTTGAAAAAATATTACGTGTCTACTACACTATATATTGAATATGTGTGATAATATCAAGTTTCTAGTCCTATTAGACGAAATTTATATTGTTAAAACCTTTGTACCATTCCGATCATCTTTCATATATTGAACTTAATGTACTTCCCATATCTAAATTATATTACACTAATACTCTAATAAGTTTATTCAAGTTTAGAAATAACATTCCTAAATTAACTTATTCGTATAATACGCGATGTGAAAAAAATATTAATATACCGGTATTGCATTATAAAAAACAAATGGGAAATAAGAGTTGTATATCCGTTGCAATTCAAATTTGTAGATTGCTTAAAATTAACATTCATGATTTTACTAATATAAATCTTATATAAAAAAACTATATTTTTCTGAGATACAATAATTATTGTAAATTAAAAATATATTTATTTTTTAAGATATACTCTTTTATTGTTATATTATTATATAATTATTATTGATTTGTTCTTTTTGTATACTTTATTTTATGCTTTATAATTTATATTACTATTACTTTTTTTAAACACATCTATTTTGTAAACATTTATTATAAAATATGAACTCGAATTTTAAATCCCCAATACAAGCTATGCTTATAGAGAAGTTTGCATCTACTGTATTTAATATAAATTGTATATGTACATAATTTTTTTCCATGAAATAAACTTATTATTATTATTATTATTATTAGTTTTAGAGTTATTAGCAAAATAAATAAAATCTCGTTGTCGTCAAATTTTGATGATTTTACTCAATTTTTTGACAGGTTTTCCTCGTTTTTGGAAAAATTATTGGAGAATTTGAAAAATTATCTTCCTAAAGTACCAACTAGATGCAATTTTCAATCTATAAAGTTATTGTTTAAAA
>JAIPRM010015387.1:0-10180 GCA_025469315.1 Stegophylla sp. TES_Ste_2020
GTGTATGTGAATATATGAAAATCAATTTTCGTTTTTTTTTTTTTTATATTATTAACTTCCCTCGTTCAGAATCGTTTTATTGAAGAAATGATTTATCGTTTCTTTAAAATTCAATACACCCGTCAAGAGAATCCCACCCACCGTGCGAAGTATGTTCGGCTTGTAAATGTATGGTGAAAATTAATCACTCATAGGCATAACATAGGAATATCATGGTTCTGCATATACCTATTATCGTATTCATAATATTTATAATCATTCTAATACTGATGTAAATAATTGTTACAAATAGAAATATCTTATCGAGTATTCACGTACGAAAGTGGTTAATTAGAATAATTAGGTCGGTTAAACACGAATTTAGTCGGTGACTTTTTTTATTATCTATATCAATATTAATTTTTCATTCGTGTTAAAAGATAAAATAATGATATTTGTTTAAGTCGCGGTCCGTGAGATCAATATTTGCATAATTATTGTACACTTGTGACATAATATCCGATAAGGATAATATTATATTTTTGTAAATTATACGACGAGTGTCGTTTAAAATATACTTTGTGTACACATAAACAATAAATAAACATGTCTGTGTTGTCGGTTTATTGTTCTTCTTCTAATTTTTTTTTTTTTAATTTCACGAAATTAAATTTGTAATTTGTTTATTTTATAACGAGTACGTTATTTAAAAAAAGGCTATATGATATTAGTATCGAGGTTGCAGCAGTTGTATAAAATTCTATTCAATTAATGTCTCTATTAGATGAGTTTAACATTTATTATTATTCATATTATATAACTTATATTAAGTAATTAGAAAGCCTTTTTACGGTATATATAAATGTATACGATTGCGTACACATAAAAAATAAATCAACAACTTTGACTTAACAGCGTCAGACAAAGAATGTTTTCATTTTTGATTAATCATTGATTATAACTCTCGTTTAATACTGTAAATAATTATAAACGATTAAAATAATTAATGCAATTTCTCTATCTGAGACGCGAAGTCGCGTTATTCAAAAATAATCTTATTAGGTTTATTTAGAAGTGTATAAAGTGACTTTTTATTTAATTTATACAAAACTTTGAAAAGATTAAATTATCCAGTTTGAAATAAAAAATAATGAGTATTCTCAAACAAAATGAATAAATCAGTTAAAAATATAAAAATTAAAAATAGACTAAGCGTTTTTAATAAATTATGTTCTTTGCCCTTTTTTTTCCTGACGTACATTGAACATTTTTTGAACGGTAAAATTTTTAGTTTACGATTTAATTGGAAAACTGTGTATTGTAATTAGGGCTATGAATTTGTAAATTTGTAGGAAAAAGCATTTTTTTTTTTTAGTCGATTTTAAAACTTAGATTTTTTAACACGAAATTTGAGTCATTTAATAACAAATGCAATTTCGAAACTTCCACTTCCCATTTTTTAACGATTTATATTTTTTTGGACACTTTTTCCATTTTACAATGATGTTTATACAATGTTTTTACAATGATGTTTATTTATTTTTTTTCGTATGGAAATACTTGTCCAAAAGTTTTAATCAATATGTTGTTGATGTTTTTCATGTGCTACAAGTCCATAATTTGAGCGACCCTTCACGAGTGCTCTACAAGCCTACCCGGACCTGAATCTAGAGAAATATTTAATACTTGGGGCCTGTAATGACTTATCAAATGCTATGAATTATGATACCAATTAATTTATAACCAATTTACTGTTAGGTAACTAACCACAGAATAACCAAAAGAGAATTTTATCTTTTCTCTATAAACCCTTCGAAAATTGATAAAATTAAACGTGCAGTAAGATAACAAAATATATTTCTCATTTTTTAAAGATTTAAACATCATATTATAATTCATATACACACATTATCATAAAATGTTAACATTGAGAACTGATAATCAACAAAACTATAATCTAATTCATATGATATACACAAATGTCAAATGAACAAATGTAATAATTATAATAAGAAGTGTATTATGTTATGCATATGATTATTGAAATATTTTTCGTTATTGTGTTGGTACTATTGATAAATCATCAAGGAAATGTGAAAACCTTTTCAATCTTTCAAAGTATGGAATAATTTGTTTTGACACATTTATTTATCAATATGAAATAATTGTAGTTTGACCTATGTTCATCAAAATCTATTCAAATTAAAGAGCACAACTTTGTCCATCATTCTTCAAAATTTAAAATTAAATAATAACATATGGTTTCAAAATACGATTTTTTCAATTTCAATATGCTTTTCTTTATCAATTTCGAAATAGCCATCCAAAACCTTCGGCCATATCCATTTTCTCCAAAAATCAAATTTCATTTTCCTTCGCCGCCCATTTTCATTTCTTCTATTTTCCTCCAAAAAAAAAAAAAGAAGGTCTGTTCTATTTTCCTCCATTGACTATATGATATATTTTTTTAAATTTTAATCTAGTTGATGTATAAATAATAATTTTAGTCATAATAAATTGTAGAAAAGTATTTATTAAAAAACATAAAATATTTTTTTATATTATAATTACATGCTATTTTTTGAACAAATAAATGTATACCTGTTAAAACAAAATTAACATACATTTTTTTTTATATTTATATAAAAAAGTTTGAATTTTCAACAGTTACCTAGTAACATTTTTTGGTAATTGATTAAATTGCCTTATCGACGATTGTTTTACGTTGTTTATTTGCTCAATAGTCTTATGATATTTTTGTATTGTGAATATTTCAAATTTAAAATATGTATTTGGACTTTGGAGGGTTTTGGAAAGTGGAAGAGAATGGTATTTTATTTGTGGAGGAAAAAGGATTTTATTTTGTTTATTTTTAAATTTTGGTGGATAATAGAATTTAATTTTTAGAAAAAAATGGTCCCATATAAAACATTTTCATTCTTATGTGAAGTATATAATAATATAGTGAAAACAATAAATATTATATTAAAATATCACGGTTTTAAAAATAAATAAAAATTTATTAGAAAGACAATCGAAAAGTGCTAAGCTTATTCCACATATAATATAATAGGTATCCTGCTGAGGTAATGCGATTTTATAGATAACATTATTATTTATTAATTTAATTAAATTCTGTGTACTTGAAGGAAATAACCTACAATGAAACTCAAAAACTATAAATAATAGTTGACAGTCGCCTTTGGACTTCCTTAGACAGAAAGTCTAATTTATTATCAATATGTATTACATTATTCATCTTATTTGTTTTAATAAATAACATAATTTGGGTAAAGCATTCGATATAATTAATGACTAATTAGGCGTATAGTAATTTATTCACTTGACTACGGATACGACTAATCACTAATAAACTGTAAACTAATAATCACTGACAAGCGATAATAATTTATTGAGATAGACAATCAAATATCAACGTAGAACTGTTGTAATTTCCAACATCTGAACATAATTTATGTGTTTTGCGATCGTGCACCATTATTTGCTTCCGAAATTATTATTTTCTGGCCGATATTAATCATAATCTATCTCTATGGGAAGTAAATTAACCCAAGTTAGACGATTATACAGTAAATTAGTGACAGTGCCGATTTTAACCTAATTCAGCAGAATTAAACTTGCAATATTATTTTATATGATTTGAAACATACGTAGAATAAGTAAATAACATTATCAAAAATGAATCACTATGCTATAAAATTGTATGACCTATACTGGGACAATATGTGATAGCGTAATATCTATTGCCAGAGTAGTATCTCAGATACTTAGAAGTTAGATACAATAATAAAATTTTAGATTCCGAATGAAGTGAAGAAGCTAGTGTTTTTACAATGATGTTTATTTTTTTTCTGTGTACAATTTTTCGTATAGAAATACTTGTCCAAAAGTTTCGATCAATAACTTTTTGAAACCGGATTTGCCTCTGGATTGTACTTTAGAGAGGTCATTTTTTGAATTTTTGAATTATTTTTTTGGAAAAAACTACCCAAAATTTGACAAAATCGACTAGGAAACAATCATTTTAGCAAATTTTGCAAAATTTTGGTGCAGGTTTTAAGTGTCTAGCACAATGTGGTGGTGCCAACTTTACGCACGTTACTTAACGGTACTGAATAAATACTCGTATCGTAATTCATGTTTTTTTTTTTTTTTTTATAACCGCTTAATGTTAAAATTAGCATGAAACTGGTCATTTGTAAGAAAAATAATTACTTTTTTTTCCAATTACAATCTCTTAAAATGTTTTAATTTCGCGTGTTTTTCTACAACACTATGTTTAATATATTGAAACAGAATTCAAAACAAACTAAAACTTAAAATTAATTTGAAATTTAAGTTGTTTTTAAACTTTTAATTACATTAGACATCTTATATAATTATTATTTATACTAGATAATACCTATTGCAGAATCGTATTTAAATACTAACACACAGATTATTAAAGCACTGATTAAAAATATATAATTACAGTGAATTATTCTCGAACTTTTTTGAATCAGTTTTTCAGCTCCACCCTTAGGTTTATATTCCATAATAAATTAAATAAACATACCAAATACAAAATAACAACGAGTGGTAGACAGTGGCGTATTCAAGGGAGGGTCCAAGGTCGTCCAGCGGTCATATTGATAAATTATAAAATTGGTTTTAAATTTAATAATTATTAATACTCTTGTAATATATTAGTAAATGTTATTGTGTGTATTTACAAATAAAAATTCCAAAGATATTATAAAAAATTATTGGTAACTACATGTTTCGGCTTAAGATTTTTTCTTCATTATGATTTATCTTAAATTTTTAGTCAACTCTTTCATATTTTTATCGGACTTGGGTTATTTTAAATAGGAATTGTTTAATAATTAGATCTGTATAATGATCACCAAAACAAATGAAAATATTAGACTGGACAAAATAGAGTATTATAATGTTATCTTTTCTGACAATAAAGAATTTAACTTTTAGATTCTGAGTGAAGTGAAGAATATATATTTTTTTTTAAATGAAATTACTTTTGTAAGTAGGTAGTATAACTTTTCTAAAAATTTTTTAGATTCAAAATTTCATTTAGGTCGTAATTTTAGGAAGATATTGAAAAAAATTCTTCAAAGTTTTTCAAAGCATAAAAAATTCATACAATTTTTCCTCTCTTTATTTATTAGATAAAATAAAAAATTAAGTGAAGTGAAGAAAAGAATACTCTGTGCTCGAATTGAGGGGGTGCGCAGAGGGGCTCATAGTTTGATGGGACGCTGTTTTATTGAAAGTCTCGGACTTTCAATAAATCTTCTTCTATTCTTCTATTTTTCCAGTTCGAACACTGGATATATGCTTCGCACCACGGATATTCTTCGTTATTCGGGTCGTATACTCTTGATCGTATACTTTTGATGGATGAGTTGAAAATGACGACTATTATTAACAACTGATAATACTTTTACACCGAAAAAATTTGTAATGTATCAATGTTTCATTCAGTCATTTATAATATAAATGTTTAAATAATACAATTCATACAAAGTAATAGTGATTTAAAGTATACTACGTATGCCATTGTGATATAATGTGTAATGTATGACAAGTTGTCAATGAAAATATAATATAGAAGGTCTAAACTACACTTTTCTTTTTAATGTTGAAAAGGTATTCTTAATTGAATAATAATTAATACAGTCCTAAAGTCCAAAAAGTTCTTTTGTCACAAAAAATAATATATTTTACTACGTTTATTATCGAAATCACCAATTATGACTATTATAATAATTAATAACCAATGGACGTTCATTAAAAAAGTTTGTTTAAAAATACGTTTAAAATAAAAATATATGTCCTAAACATGTTTTAAACATATAAAAAAAAACATATTTAAAAAAACTTTTAAACGCTGTTTTTTTAACGTTTTAAACTTTTTTTCCAACCCTGTTGAGTACGCGTTGTGTTTCTAAAAAATCTTAAAATACCTAAAATCAAATTCAGCCCACCAGGCTAAGATTCAACGATTTCTTTGTTACCAACTACTTTTTAAACGTTTCGATAAAAATATGCGAGCACGTAATATCCTGGCTCTAGTAATTTAAAAGTCTAACGTCCGTGCACGACGTGTGGACTATAAAGTAAAGACTCAGAGACAAACGCCAAAAAAAAAAAAAAAAAAAAAAATAATAAATAAAAATTATAATATTCGGAGGGCGTTCTTGGAAAAATTCTAACGAATAACGATAATATTTCCTTTAAATCAAAGTCTCGTGTCAAAGTATATATGCTATAATAATTGATTTCTCGAGAGAGAGAGGGTGCGGCGATTGTTTTTACACCTAAATCAAATCTCTGGCACACCGCAGCTGAGACCGGAAATCTGTTATTTTTGCCGAGTCGTAGCGAATCCAAAACGGGATTATGGATAACAATTTTTTTTTTTTTATACCTACTTAAGTTCCTATATTTGTTCACTTAACGGTGAGCGCTGGGGTGAAGCCTTCACGTATTCCTGTACATAAGTTTTCTCGATTAAATAAACAATAATAGTTTATACTATTCATTTATCTATTTTCTATTTACACGTAAAAAATATTGTATAAAAATCCAAAACGATTTATAATTTCCCGTTAAATTAAAAATAACTGATAAAACCTCTGCGTTCGTTCGTCGTGTGTCTGAAGTTGGTCGATGGATATTTATCCATTTTTGGTATACGGCTCGCGAATACTTCGATTTTTATATTATAAATAAAACTGTTGGACTACGTCACGTTGTCATATAGAAACGCCACATTGTTTGTTCATATTTCAGTTAAATATTCGTTTAAATAAAAAATAAACAGTGCATTTCAACGTCAAAATTTTCTCGAGTTTTTTTTGTCATAACAAATATTTTATATTTTCTTCTTCGCTTACCGTTCATATTTCATATTATATACGTGTTATAACTATGTCGTTCGCATTCAAGTCATCTGCTTTCAAGACTGTTGCAGCAGCTTTCGTCGCCGCCTGTCGTGGCCAAAGTCAATAAGGGCTTCGCTCGAGTACGTGGCGTAGTTTTTCAAAAAAAAAAAAAAAAAATTGAAGACTTGAAGAATTGAGAAATTCAAAAATGGCTTTTTTAAACTAACAAATAGAGTTGTAAATCCGGTTTTAAAAAGTTACTGATCGAGACTTTAGGACAAGTAGATATATGTACGAAAAAGTGTATACAGAAAAAAAAATTAAACATCGTTGTAAAAATACTAGCTTCTAAAAACAATAAAAGTCTAACGCTGATATTAATTGCAATGACAAATTAGTGAATAATGAGCGTTATGGTTTACTTATAGTACTTGCCTTTAATACGATATCCTTATATGTTTGTATTGAAACAAAATATACGTTTATTTAGTCGTTATAATTTAAACAATCGTTGTTCTATTTCTCTTACTAATAAACATTAATCATTTCAATATTGCATCTATTTAATGCATATACATATATTGTTCATCAATATTCACTCTGTATTTATGGATTTCAACCGTGTGAAAAAGTCTTTTGAAACTTGAAAGGACTGGGAAGTGCTGTAGTCATTTCCCCTTTTGTCCTTCCCCGGATTCGCCACTGGCCCCAGGCTTCGAATATCACGATTATGTCATGTATCTTTACTACTGAATTAAATAATTTTATAAAATAATTATCTAAATTGGAAACGGATGATCTGCATATT
Source organism: Stegophylla sp. TES_Ste_2020 (assembly GCA_025469315.1). Lineage (NCBI taxonomy): Eukaryota > Metazoa > Arthropoda > Insecta > Hemiptera > Aphididae > Stegophylla > Stegophylla sp. TES_Ste_2020. The sequence goes on from JAIPRM010015387.1 coordinate 7,693, forward strand.
ATCCATCATCGCTATATCTATATCTATAAGTTTAGAAATTTGATGTCTCAATAGACGGATGATGGATTTACTATAAGGTAAAAAAATTTGAAGTAGATACTTTAGTAATAGTTTTTCATATTTTTCTTTTTGTTTCTAACTCGATCTTCGAAAACAGAAGTTTTACATTATTGATAACTGTTAAACGTAAACATTTTGTAAAATCGTTTGTTTACTGATTTGTACTTTGATTATTTTTTCATATATATATATATATATATTACTGTTTTAAAAAGTATAATTAGCATTTTATTTTAGCATCTTGTGTTTTTAATGTTATTTTTTGAAAATAATGTGTATTTTAAGCAATGTGTTTACTTTAAGAATACAAAAAAATCTATTTCATTTTCATTTTATTAACCATGTAAGTGTCTGTAGTGAACCTATGGTATAACGTCACTACTTCTATCTGAATATTATTTGAACTAAATTACTATAGTATGACGAAAAAAGTTTTCACGTACATAGTTAGTGACTCAATAATATTTTCTCAGTTAAATTATATGTTTTTTTTTTTTTAAAACAATTCAAACTCTTTTTATTATATTACCTAACATGTTTATTTTATAAAACGGAAATTAAATTTCATTTATTTATTACTAATTTCACAATCTAAACTGATAAAACTTTACAGTAGGCCACGTTAAAGGAGAGGTAGAATTTGAAAGGGACAATAGCCCCGGGTGGTACATTTTTGGGGGTGGCAGATTTAAAAAAAAACAACATCAAAATCATGATTTGATTTGATAGATTGATGTCTTTCATCGTAACATAATATATTTATATATGGTTATTGAAGTCTAGCCGATATTTCTATTGTGTGATTAATCTTGCGATTATGATGAAATTATGTCATGATGATAAGTAAAAACATAGTACAATATCAATATTTTCTCTAATATATTACTTCTACTGCTACCATTACCGATATACCAATTTATAATACTCAAATCGCAATTCATCGAAAACTTAGGGCTTGCATCGTTTTCTTGTGGACTCGATCGATTTTTCACAATGATCGAACCTCATTTTCGGCGAGATTAATGGGGTAAGTGTTTTTTATTTTATTTTTGTTACAAGCGATGACCGTTTTTTCTTTATTATTTATGGAGTTTCGAGTGACTCGGCCTCTTGGAACTTATGCCTTTGAAAACTATATACATTTGAAAAAATATATGAATATCATTTGTGTGTTGTGTCCACTACTGGTAAAACGTAGTAACTACAAAAATCAAATTTTCAAAAAAATTTAACTTTTTTTTAGATTATGAATAGAGTAAAGAGACTAGTGTTTTTACAATGAAGTATATTTATTTATTTATTTTTGCTTTTTCTTAACACTCTTTTTCGTATAGAAATACATGTCTAATAAAGTTTTAAATAGCAACTTTTTGAATCAGTATTTTGCTCCAAGTTACCACTTTCGAGATGTTATTTTTCAAAATTCTTGATAGTTTAAATAATAACTTTATAACAACTACTGTGGTTACGGCAAATGGCAATAGTAAACACGATGTGTTAGTGTGTTACAATAGAATTAAATTAAACGTTTGGGAGTCTACTGTAAATACAGTACTTCACCATACAATGTACACATTATACACTGTACATACTGTTTTTAACTGTCAGAATTGTTAATTGTTGCTTTTTGCTCTTGGATATGTACAACTTTTGTATATGTTCTGTAGTTACGACATTTTAGAATTTAATTTTAACGCACTATATGTTGTCTTTTCTGTATATAAACTTGGTTTAATTAAATTCAGAATAGTCCTACTAATATAATATAAAATTAAAACAATGTTTTGATATATTTTGTCAAAATACTGGTACCTAATAGTAGAAATATTGCTTTTAATGCAGCATCAGGGCAGTATTATATATTATTACAGCCTTATTTTTCATAAGGTATATTTTCGCTTATTTTCTATTAGCCACCACGTGACGGATCGCACGTTTTCAAAAAATTCGAAACGGGTAAAGATTAGCACTACTACAGAGTAATTTTTTAAGCGTGTCCACTCCCTTTTTTGGCCGTGAAAATGCAAAAATTTAGATTTTTTTCAGCATATTCAAGTCACTATAAAAACTATATTTTTTAATAAAATAATAACTAACTCACTTTTTCCATGTCACCTTAAAGATGTCTGTAGAGACATAAACTTTTTTTTTAAATGGCCACCTCCTATTTTAACTGCGGAATTTTAGTTGAGTTATTTTTCTGTGAATTTTGGATTCTGAATGAAGAGAAGAAGCTAGTGTTTTTACAATGATGTTTATTTTATTTTTTTTCTGTGTACAACTTTTCGTATAGAAATACTTGTTCAAAAGTTTCGATCAATAACTTATTGAAACCCGATTTGCCTCTAGATTGTACTTTAAAGAGGTCATTTTTTGAATTTCTCAATTCTTCAATGTTTTTTTTGGAAAAAACTACCCAAAATTTGAC